>CABFWO010003411.1:31261-60484 GCA_902155825.1 Timema genevievae
ATATATATATATAAATATATATATATATATATATATATATAAGGGGAGGACGGAGAAGGTCGTTTACCTTTGTTAGGGACCTAGGGGAGCATGGTAAAATGTTGAGTATTTAGGGCCATAGGAGGTATAAATCCAGCCCTGTCAGTTGGTTGAGGTAATAGCTGTAAAACTAATACTTCTAAGAGATGTACATTTGAATAACAATTAGTTTTGACTTATTTGAACTCTCTGTCTTATGTGGCTAAGATAGTATCCAATTTATTATAAGCCTAGGCCTATAAAAAGCACATAGGCTGTTCTTAAAATATTTTCATATAGTATAAAGTATTCTAACTCCTAAACAAATTGGCTGAGAAATATTTAAACATATTGAGGTTTTATGTTCCCCTAGCATAAAAAGAGATTTTTTATATTTTTTCTGTCCCTTTGTCTGTTTTTCTATACTTGGGAATACAACCAAAATGTTTGAAGGAATTTCTTTCAAATTCGATATTTAGATTTTATATTGTCATAACTCAAGGTGAAATGGAACATCAACAGTAAGTATAACATTAAACGTGTTTAACAATAACAAATTTATTGTTAAATTCAAAAATGTCCTGATATGTATTTAATATGTTTGTTAAAAATGTGTATATGTGGAGGGCTTTGTATGATAAATAAATTTTTATTGTTTTATTGATGAAACAAATGAAGTATTTTTTACTAATATCAATTTGTTTACATTTTGCTTCGTACTTTAATAGATTACATAAGAAAATATGAACAATATATTATTTATTTTAAATTTTATTGACAACCATTTTATCGATGGGGTTACCTTAACATTATAAACCAATTCATTTGCTCACAAGTAGAGCTTGGACAATAAATAATATCACGTCAAAATAATTGATGTTAACAAAGTTCTGCTATCTATTGCAACCACAAAACTTCTCTATTCTACAATTTCGTTCTAATCAATTGTCAATGTCTTTGGTGGGCACGAGTTGAGAACCAAACATTAATGGCATATATATTTGTTGAATATATATTTGTTGTTGTTGTTGTTGTAAATTTGGGCTTATCTGGTTCCTAAAATATGTTCCGTGGCAAGATAAAATGATAAATATGAACGCGTCGTTATGTTGATTTACGCATTTTTCGTTTAGTAAAAAATAATGTTAATGGAAATGTTCTAAAAGGGATACAAACAAATACATAAATAAAGAAACAAAACGCCGGATGAATGAAACATTTCCGGTGCAATAGTACATATATTTTTCCTTTGTATCAGAATATGTGTTTGGGTAAACATTTATTTTTACCAGTAAATTTTATATTGGTTAACGTTATGAAAAAACAATTTACCTCGTTATTTGACAATTTTTGTTATCAAAATATAATAGGGCCTTTAAAGTTATATTAACACATTCATTACGATGGTGGAGTAGAAATAGTGAAGTTATAATTTTAGATGTAGTAATATAACCAGAGAGGGAGGGTAACCAAGAACCAATCACCAGCTTAGCTTGACTGGGTTTAAAATCTTGATCTCCTCTTCACCAAAATTACAGTTTAACAAGAGTGGAATGTAATGTCCTGAACGGTTAGTACAACGCGGTTCTAAAAGAAATACCAATCTATTAGACGCAAACATAGTAAATTGAACAACCAAAAGGTCTTATGAGAGAACATTTTTGTAAAAGCTTTTCTGAAGATTTACATTTCTATAGGAAGGTGATTAGAGAGTCATGTGCAAGGACATATGTATAGTAGAATTTTGGTATAAGGCCCTTTCAGAAATCACCCCTTTAATAATTTTTTAATTGAAATATATAATTTCTTACAATTTAATTAGTAAGAATAAAATAGCCAAAGCTATTATATTTGTTTTAGTGAGGATTTACTCGAATCTAGATATCATATTCTGAAAATTGAAAAATCACACCTGTAAACGGGTATAGAATTAGGCCAAGGACAAAAGTCACGGGTTCAATTCCCATGTCCAGATATCATTTTTCAATTTTGAGAATTTAATTACTGTTATTTTTTGGTATTTCTAATACCTATTGAAAAGGGTATGTGCAAATTATATTACTTGAAGTAAGTACGGGAAAGTAGATTTAGCAAATTTTCTGTCCAATGATAACTGGTGGAATCTTATTTTTGCTAAAAGAATTACTTATAATATACATTTAAGAGTCAGTTGACTCAGTTTTCAAATACGTAATTACGTTGACAACCTTATTGTGAATTTGTTTTATATTTCAATCACAACTCCTAAAGTTTTTAATATTAATTACTTATTTACAATTAATATATATATATATTATATTTAATCTACTTACCTTTATTTCACTATATTAAATATTCTTTTTTTTATTTTAATTCAAGACTGCCAACCCACCATGATTTTTTTTGTAGGTGATTTTAACGCTAACTGCTTTAGAGAGTAGTTTATTTCGGAACTGTTATGATCTTAGTTTAATTTATGTTCTTGGACGCACAATAACATCTTGCTGTCATTTGAAGAACTAATTAGTCCTAGCGGAAGAGATTATTACTCTCGTTTGGATTTTTAGTGCAAAATTAAAAAAATTATTTCTATAGATGATTTATGTTTATTTGTAAAATTATAATATTAAGTGATTTATAATAGTACTATCTTTCATTGTATTGAGGGTTAATGTTTTTTAATCAGTTGTAAATCCCAGCAAATAGTATTCTCCTAGGCCAGAAGTTAGTTAAAATAAATGGTACAGAACTCCACAGGGACTTTCTCGGCCTAGTGTTACAAATTGAGATATTTACTCAAAACTCGTAATATATGTGAAACGAAATAATATACACTAGCGAACCCAAGCATAAATTGCACTATACTTATGAAAAACATTTTCTTAGACCCAGTTTTAAATTTTATAATTTTATTTTAAAAGAATTAATGTCCTCATTGGTATGTTTGGACCAATAAAAAAAATCAATATTGGGTCCACAAGGGTCAACACTTCGTATTAAAATTTTGACTTATGGTTAAATTTTTCGACATTTTATTAGGTGTTGGTTGCACATCTTCAGGTAATCGCATTGCTCTTAAATTCCTCATTTATAAATTTTGACCAGTAAAATATATAAATATAGTGACTATTGAGTCTAAAATGGAGATAGATAATTGTTGTGCAAACATTTCTCCTAAGAGATTTAAGGAAAAATAAAAACTTTTTGAGATACTTATTTATATTTAATTACTCTATGGCGTTGGAGAATTATTGCGTTAAGACTTAAGTAAGTATCACTTTACAACTAAAGCACACAAAATGGTATTAATATATTTGCCAATATCTCAGAAACTGTTGGTTTAAAATAAAGATATATTTCATATGAAAGTTTTTAAATAGTACTACAATTTTGCAATGAGGAGTTATTTAGTATCTCAAATAGTTCCGGATATATAGAAATCTCAGCTCCTGTAAAGTACCCTAAAATTCATTTTTATGGGCAAATGAAAATAGCCAGCTTATTTATAATCTTCATCAACGCCTAGATACGAATTTTAATCAAAATCGATATACTCGATTTTGAGAAAATATATATTTTTTCTCTTTTCGTTCTTTATTATACTACTCCTAATTTTAAGTTTAAACAGACACACAGACATACGGTATTGTTAAAACCACTTTTTAGTGCTTGGGGGGGGTCATGAAACGTCAAAATCCATCAACATTTCAGGTTAGATTTTATTATGGTCGCAATACTTTACCTTTAGTTTTCGAAAAGTTACAAAATATAAGTATTTGTTTATAGTTTGAAAGTTATTGATTTTATAAAAAATATGATTTGAATAAAATATTTGTATTTGAAATAGATCTACAGATTTGTAATGATAGGTAATTTCATATTTCAAATAGTTTCAGAGATATTATTTAAAAAAATGATAATTTACTCATTTGACCGGAGCCCTTAAAGTCATTTTGCCTATATATTGGGAGTAGCCATTTTGTTTGGAATATTTATAAATGTCTTGAAATAAAATGTAATCAAAATCGCTAGAGCCGATTTTGAGAAAATCAATTTTATCTCTTTTTGCCCTTCAGTAAACTACCCTTAACTTTAGGGTTGGATATCAAATTACAAAAACCCCTTAGGGCAACCCTATGAAAACCCTAGATATCAAGTTTTAACCCGATTGGTAAAATAGTTTAGGTTCTAGTTGGAGGTACAGACAGACAGACGGAAATTCAAAAACAACTTTTTCGGATTATGTATCAAAAGAAAGATAGTTAACCTGGGTTTTAACTTTTCGTACCACTGACGAGACTGATAGTTCATGATCTCACCGATGTAGGCTATATATATTTTCTTTTGTAACCGCGTCTTACTGCCCATTTAGGTTATAGGTATATGAACTAGCTACGCTAAAGTTTTGGGTATGACTAAGGTTTTATTTTGAGAAAGTGTACCCACACTTTTTTTTTAAGGGAAACTGAAAACAATTTAGGAATAAAACAAAAACTCACTCCACCCTAACAAGATTCGACCACCAATTTCCCCATCATCGGTAGTCAAATATATTGTGAGTGTGACGCCTTAAAACTTTTCAACCACTTAATCGGGTTTTGCGGGTCCTATAAAACCTAAAAGAGAAACAGGCTATTTGACAGTTAATGTGTGTTAAGGATGTATAATGTGCCATATGTGTCCATTTGTGCCATACGATGTATATGGTTTCTTTGGTTTTTGTCACTGTATTTGTTCCTTTTATAACAAAGTACTTTAAATCAGAGGATATAGATTATAAATATAATAAATAGTTTTTAGTGAAAGAATGAACAATATATTCAAACAGGGAGACCGGTTACCATATCTGAAGTATTAAAGGAACTTGACCCAAATGAAAATGATGGCGCCATAATCTCGTTTTAGTTTTTGTTGGTGATTTAAAACTAATTCGAATGAATTTAAGTGATACACTATTACTGTTCCTCTTGTCTTCATGGTAATTAAATATACTATTAGAAATAATATATAGGAAACCTTTTCATTTTTATTTTATTATTTTAATGGGAATTTTATTTTGTTTTTCAGAAAGTGGTATCTTAGATAGTTTATAAAATTAAATAAGAAAGAAATAAGCGTATGACTAGTTAAAGAATATATAGTGTTTTTATTTATAACAACAATACATAGCTTTAAATGTTTAATAAATTACTAATTATAATTTTAATATTTAAAAAGTAGTAGAAAATTAGGGGTCCTACTATATATAACATTAAATGTTTAAAATTATGTTTTTTTACTGTAAACACATTATTATATTCTATGTTTGAAATATAATTAAAATAACACACATAGGTTTTAAAAATATACACGTTATGTATTAATATGTTTTACACATTTGATAATAACTCTACAATATTTTCAAAAATTATGAATATTTTCGAAACACAAAATATAGATAGTGTTCAAGAAAGTACCCTGTTTCACAATACACATTATTTATAATATATAGAATATAAATTTACTCTAAAATATTGTCTAATGTATTGAGCTAGTAATAATCAAAAATATAAAGTAATCTTTGGCATTTGTTTGGATTTCATAGTGTTTTCACTTAAAAATTTAGTACAATAATTATATAGCCAATAATAACTTATAATAAAATGGTATTCCTGAAGTTAATAATCTATTTCATGGACGTGTCTAAATTAAATTAGAGCTATTATTTCTAATTTCTTAAAAACAGTTGTGAAAACTCCTTCCAATTTCGTATTGTACTGTATATTTAAAGTATTTCACAAACGTTATTTATCTAAACTTGCATTTATAAAATGATAAACTTTAATAAACTATTACATTACATTACATTACACTATACCAGAAACAACAAACCGTTTGTTTAAATGTATTGGCATTTTTGTATGGACCTAATATATTGAAATAAAAATAGCTTGCACCATCACACCATATAACTCAAACATATATATATATATATATATATATTGCTTTCTCCTGATTCAAAATATTAATTTAATTTTGTAATTTATAAATTTAAAATACTATTTACAGCCTTTTATTCAGTATTAAATATATTACAGTGATCTAAGATGCTGAATTAAAATAATATGTTCTTTAACATTTTATACGTATTTTATTTAAACTCTGGTACTAAATTAAGAATTAAAACTAAAATTATAACTATTGTGTTAAGAATACAATCTTCTAGAATCAAACATTAGAATTGTAAGGGGGGAAAAAAGCTTATGGTTGATTGAAAGGTACATTCTATGATGAAATAGATTCTATAAAATAAAAATATATCAAACAAATCACCGAGTGTAGTTTTACAATTGCAGTATTTTAAATACATATAGTTAGATCTTTTACCAGTTTCAAATGAGAGATAGTGAGAACGTACTAGACAACGTTAGTTTGGATCAAGACCCGGACACAAAAGGTCTAGTCAACTGCAGCCATACCCACCTCGTATCCACTTCCTTCCAACTTTTCAGCTGTCCAGGCATCGAACCTCGCCGCTAGCTCAAGGCTCATCACTTTCTTCCAACCTCCAGTCTCTCCCTGCCTGATAAACTTGAGATCTTTAGTCTCCTCCATGTTATTTCTTTCAATTTCTTGTTTGGTGAAGAATTCAAGGTTCACTGACGGGTTATCTTTCATGCTGTTGAAACTTAGATGGTCACACAGACTTTCCACCTCGTCGTTCGTGTAGGACTTCCCTAAGAACTTACACGTCTTCAGTATCACACTTTTAAGGTTCTGAAATAACAACATTTAAGGAAATTAGTTTTATATTTATATATATTCCTTCTTGTCTTAATAACTGTCCAGGTTAAGGATGTGGAATTGGAAGAAAATTATTGATAACAGTAGGTATCGTATTAAGAGATTTGATAGGAAATTTTATCGGAAAATATATTTATTTAATGTTTTTTATCCTCGAGAATTATGGTGATTTTGTTTAAATATATAATGTATTTCTTTAGCATGTTTGTATTTATATAATAATAATAGTAATAATTTTGAATTTTGAAGGATATTTTTTAACATACTTTTCGTTAAATCATTAAAATAATCAAAATATAGTATTATTGTGTGAATAAAAATAACTTTGATACAAAAGTTCTACTTATAATTTTTAATATATCGATTAAATATACTTATGTAAATATTTTTCACCTTTTTCATTCCCTCGTATGAATTGAACAACACATTAGGTTCGTCTCGTATTTCCCAGTAGGCTAGAACATGCTCCCAAAATGGGCTGGAAACCACTGAAAGATAAAACAAATCAAAAACATTTTTGTATTTCACAGGTAAATTCACAACTGAACGGCAGAACTATTAGTGTATCAATGGAATAATAATATACAACATAGATTAAAATAGTATACCGGTTTCTATTATACAGTTAAAGAATGTTTAAAATCATTTTTCTATTATAGAGCCCTAGCTGTAAGATTGGATCGGTTTATCGTATAGGCCATTGGTGTATGTTCAAGTCTTGGAGGTGTTCTTGCCAATTTTAAAGGAAGTATCCTCACACTGGATTGTTTATTTGGGGAAAGGCAACTATTCTGAAGATTATAAACTATAAAGGAATCCCTCATTATTTTTAGTATTTTAAAATTTGTTGGCTTTTTAAAAATACTTTTTCCTTGAGGCAGTCTACATAAATGTTTCTGACCATTTACCTAAATTTCATAGTTGAAACATTATATTTTAAACGCCGTTGAAAAAGAGCTGAGTTAACTTTTTTATGATTTTTGAATTACTAAATTTAAAACGTATAGATTTCTATTGGTTTGTTTTTCAAATATAATTAATTCCCAATTAGAGGTGAAATTCATGTGGATAACTATCACCTTTATTTTCGAATGAAACAGATTTGGAAGTAGCTAACCAAATATTAAGTAACTCGGAATTATATGACGTCCGAAACGCGTAACGCTTGGCCAAAAAACGAAAAGATTTATTTTCAAACTCCACCATACTCAGGAGGTCCTTAATGCTGGTAGCCGAGCGTTGTATAACCTGGAACTATTTTTCATGCATGATAAGTATATTATATCTGTACACAACAAACAGTTTACCTTTAAACTAACTAAAATATTAATTCCTTTACATTTCTAATATCTTAACTCCCATTTATCCATTAAACTACTTTCAACTTGGGAAATATTCTCAAATAGCTCGTTCCTTACATAATATTCTCAATCAATTTCTCCTTACTAAAGATAAAATGAATATAAATACAATAGCACTCAATAGTAAACAAACAAAGTAGGGTCAGAAGATTAAATATTAAGCTATAAAATTGTTGGTTACGTAGTCCAAGAGACCAGGAGTGCATTAATTATCGCACTGTCCTGGTGTGTGTCAGTGCACCGCCTTACCTCCTAGTGTTAGTGAAGTGGGAAACGGTGTAATGGCTGTCAAGGCAGTCTATACAGTATGGATACTGGTTTGTAGGAATAGTGCAAGCGCGCTCAGGGCAAGCCTGAGCAAAGGTTGTACTTGTGGTGTACTGGCTAAAACGTGCCAACACTGATCGGTACCGCATCCTTACCATGAGCAGCGAATACTGTCATGGTAGTGGGTATGACCAAGGCTAGTAACCTGGTCTACTATAAAATGATCACTAAAATAAACTGTACATTGTACAATATTATCCTGGGATGACCAAAACTATGAAGTGCATCTGAGGTTAAAACTGAAGGGCCCATCTATTGACAAGCTGGCGAGAAAACTGTATGAACTATATTTCTGGACCACTGAGAGGTTTTCTGCATATTCATTCTTATTGTGGACTTTCTTTCCTTATTTCAACGCTAGTGTGGGTGCACTTTCTAGAATTTACGATTCTTGACCCTTACCAATGTATCGAACCTTTAATAAATATTTACCCGCCTCGGTGGCGTAGTTGGCTAACGCGCTAGTCGTGTTGAGCCAGACCACCGAGGACGGGGAGATCGAGGTTCAAATCTCGGTCGGGTGAACTGGGGGTGGTTTTTCCTAAATGGTTTTCCACCCTCACTCCACGCCAATGCGGGTTCACTTCCTTTATTCAACCTTCCCAATTCCTAATCCATTAGGGTAATTAGTACTTAAGCGTATAATCCGAACGGGTAGTAAGACGCGGTGCTAAATAATAATAATAATAATTTAATAAATATTTGATTCGCTACACGTACTTCTGGGAAACATTTTTTTCTCCACAATTTTAAATGTTAATATTAAACTAGATGCATACTTATCTAGTAAATATTTAGACGCTATATTTTCTAAAATATAACATCCATTATCCCCTATTTGGGCCTAATAAGCTCTTGGGCTTTAGTAGGTAATGGAATATAAGATTATTCATAATAACTCATTGTAGAGTAGAAGGCCTTTCAGAAATGGTGATGCTTTAAATTTTCACTATTTATTTCTGAAAACACTCACACGCATCGTCTAGAAACGCCTCCATAAATTCCTCGAAAGATCCAACGTAACCGTTCCACAGCCTGTGATGGTGATAGTAGGAGACAGCCGCATCTTTAGGATTCCTAGACACGTAAATGATCTGAAAACAACATTCATCCATACAATTCCTACTTTAAACGATTCCAGGGATAGAATACAAAATAAAGAAAAGGACAAAATGATACAAAAGCCATTTTATCAACTATAAGCTTCTTCATACCATTTTACAGTTTATCTGAATAAATAAATTTAATCTCCAAATTCCACACAAAGGTAATTAATACTAATGGCCAATATTTGAAGCCTCCTATGGCATATGATATTACATAAAATATTTAGCTTTGGTTATTATCAAAATGACCTCTTTAACACATTTATTCTTAAACATTTCGCCTCATATTTATAAAAGCTTCATTGTGCAATAGCCATCATAATCATAATCAACATCATCATTGTTGTACAAGCATGCAACACAATTGAGACTATCAATATCTAAGCCTCAACTTAAGATTTCATTCAAATATTTGTTCTTAAACTGTGAATACTAATACCGTAAATACAACTGTTTACAGAATCTATTTTAGTCTCATAGAGTATTAATCCGCTATTCAATCGTTAGATTATTTAGTTTATAAGAAACATTAACACAAGGGTAATTAACATATAAATTATAATCCCATTTTCTTTGGATCATTTAAAAAATAAAAACATATCTTTTCGTTGGTAAATGTTATAGTATTTAAATATATTATTAATTTTATTTGATAGGCATTGCATATATCTATCAAAAGCGTCAGATGGCATGACTTGGCGGATGAAAGAGTGAAATTATATTAAGCGAATTCTCTAGTTATGGGATAAGGCCTTTCCAAGGAAGATTGGACTGTACAATGAATGCGTTCTTACAGACCAGACTCAACCTTGAATGAAATTAAGCAGGCCACACTGCCCAAATGTTTGCGTTCTCAGTAAATTACATATCACGAATGGAGATGAGTTGATTAATTAAAGTAAAGAAAGTTATTTATTTTTCATCTTGAAATAGGACATTAATGTAATGGATTAGTAGTGCTCATCACACAAATGGAAGTTTTTAAAGTGAAGCTGGGAAATATATTATGAAAATTTAAAACAAATACATTTACAATGCAATCCTTGTTTTCACTTTAAAATCTTACGTTAATCTTACTGTTTCCAATATGTTATACTTTAGAGCCATATTTTAATCAATTAAGATAGGACTGCTTGCTACATTTCCATCAAACTGTCTTTACAATAATCACAAAAAATGGTAGCAATGATTATAATCTCCACCAATGTGTAAAAAAAGGTACACTTCAAAAAAAAGGTCATTGATAACTTTTTAATATATAGACGAGGCAGAATGACTTGAAATTGAAGATTTTTAAAAGTATTACTGTGGATTTAACGTGTAATAACTGGATACATTGATTATATAAGTACAAATACGGTACAACCAATTTCTGGTCATCAATTTTATTATTGTGGAAGGTGAAACACTAATTTCACTATATATATATATATATATATATATATACATAATTTCAGAAATATATCTCTCAATATTTAGTTGAGGTAAAGAGTACGATGAAGATTGAGTAAAAGAGATGGGTGAGGCCAGTACTATACTGGTTTATTGGATAAACAATTCCAGACAAAAAAACGGTAAAACTTAAAACCAACAATAGTATATAATGAAATAAAGGTTTAGGTAAACTATAAATATGGAGGGGGAAAAAATCTCGTGTTTTTTCTTTTTCTTAACATAAATTAAGATGAGATATAGTGTTGTTCGGTTTGATATATATTTGAGATCACGTTTGCCTCCGTGGTTTGATTCCCGGTATGGCCAAAAAAAATTGTTATTATTAAAAATTAGGCGTTCCCTTAATGAATTACTGATGTTTTGGAGATTATACTGTGTCTTTTATTTAGAGATGTGTTAGTTTTTGAAGCTTGTGCTGATATGATGATTTTGTTTAGAAATAACACGTTTAATATATTTAAAACTTTTAATAGGAATTGTTTATTTTTGAAAATAAAATAACAAAAACTAAAAAAAAAATCCTGTAAATTCTCCTACTTCTATGGTTGAACAATCTACACAATGAGCTAAAACAACAGGCACAATTTGTATAGCGGTGTTATATTTTTGTTAAAAAATACATATAAGAATGTGGCTCTTTTTATGAAAAACATACATGGAGGTATAGTTTTATTATAAAATCATAAGAGCGCGGGTAGTTGAATGGGATTTTTTAAAAGCTTTATTTTTTTTAGTTAAAATGGGTTATGCTTAATCTTGCCAACCTTGTTGATAGGTAATAATTATATTTATCTCTTTAATCAGTGGGCAAATGGGCTAAGGCATAGTTCTTAGCTGATCTGATTGGCCAGTTTTACGGATATCGGGTTTCAAATCTCAGCCTGGTGTACTGATAAGGATTCTCTTTAAATTACTTTCTCGCCTGACTTCAATCAAATTCAGATACATTTCCTATAGATTTTACCTTCCTTATCCTTTTTGCATCGGAGGAACACGGAGCCCAAGACCTGACCCAACACAGCCACATAAGTAACAATATGTTACTAAAATTATGACGTTATGTTTGTACTTAAAGTATTTAAGGTAATCTTTCAGTTTAAATTATGATTAGGGAGAATATAATTTAAAATAATTATACATGTATTTGCTTGAAACGGAGGAAAAAAAACCCAACATATTTTCAGTACACATGAACGGGATTCGAGCCCTGATCTCCTACCGTAATGAGTCAACCTATACAAGTTCTAGCTTAAGTTAGCTTGCAAGTCGTGTTCTTATGCATCTCTTTTTTTAGTGAAAATTGACAACGGCAAAATACATCAGAGTGTATTCAAGCGAGTGAGCTGAGAATAGATGCAAAAAAAAGTATTAAATAATGGTGAAAAGTTAAGAAGTTTACAACTACATGGGGAAGGGGTGAGGGAAAGGAGAAACGCGTAAAGTCGAAGAGATTTCCAGCTGAATAAACTTGGTAACACCCGACTGCACTATACATCACAAGATAACACTGAAATGATTCTTGTCATTCATGATACATAGGAAAGGCTTCGACACCGACGGGATTGAAAAGCAGAATACAATAGTTCAAGGAAACCTTGTTCGATACCATGTAGAGCTATGATTTAATCTATTATATACATGGATGTGTTGCCAAACTCAGTCTTTATCGTGTCTTTCTTAACAGAGTCCCGGGTTTTATTACCGGCACGGCCGAAATATCTCCCATCATTGGTGAAATTGGAGACGTTTAGCTAGCGGTGATGATTCTAGAATGGGGAACGAGGGTTGTTTCTATTCCATAGTTGAGTTAGTTTGTAAGTCGTTTGATGAAATAATAATTTTGTTTAGAAAATGTATGCTTAATGCCTTAATTTTTTTTAAATATTTCTCATGTCACCAATGCACTAATAGAGTTGTTAGCACTAAGGTTAACCGCTTTGGTTATCTAATAGTCCAGGGCGTTATTCTTGAAATAAACTGGACTGCCATTGATAGGCAGTAAAATAAAATACGAAATACGTGTTTGAATCCCGGCTGGATAAGTGCAAATTTGTTTTTCTTATAATATTTTCCACTTTCATTCCCCGCAAATACGGGAACACTTCCTTTATATTTAAGTCTTCCTAATCTCAAACACGTTTGCGTAAATAGTATATAAACGTATAAACCGATAGGGTAGCGAGACACGGTGCTTAAAAAAAATATTACTAGAATAGAATATCTAACAGGTACTTTACAAATAAAAAGTTATATTATTACACTAGTCTACTTAAAAAAGTAGGTAAATTATAACTTCACGCACTTTGGTGGCCACATGTTCTAAGGCGCCACTCTCGTGTTAGTCTAGACTGTCGATGGCAGGAAGATTGGATTTCAAATCCTAGTCGGGTGTACAGAGGTATTAAAAGAGGTTTTACATTCTCCCTCCAAGCTTATGCTGGTAAACTTCCTCTAAATTCAACCATCCTCATCCCTAACTCTTTACCTTAGTGTAATTAGTAAATGTGTATAACCTGAACAGCTAGACCGTAACAAGCGGTGCTAAAAAAAGATAGAAAGCACACTCTATAATGAAACACCCGTATTTAGATTATAGACAGTCTAATAATTGGTTACTCTACCAGAGATAGCTCTTATACAAATTATTAAATATAATCTAATACTCCAGCCGGAATTGAATAAGTGCTCACTTATCTTGTTAAATCAATTTAATTTGAAAATTGTTTCCCATATATTACTTTTTCAAGAGCTTTCCTACAAAACTCTTTTGATTCTAAACTAAACTCATATTTTCTTTTAAAATAAATGCTTTAATAAAACTTGATTATGATGCGTTTTTAAATTATTTGAAGTTATTTGTAATAGTAGTAATAATGAATATCCGGGCTACATAAATCCGCAGCTCAGTTTATCTTGGGAAACCACTCTTAAACGTGCTTTTCGTGAAGACTCATCTCCTGATGAGGTAATAAGTTGATGGTAGTGCATATGACTGAATAAAGCTAATGAAGATCTTAAACTAACTTAAGCCTAGACCGTGGGCAATATTCCATGGGCTGTGACCATTATAACACGATGACGTTTATTATTTGAGGTACTTAAGGTGCACTTTCTGAACCGAATATGAGCACAGGACTTGCAAACTAACTTATATCTAAAACAGACACAACATCCAGTCCCCAGCCGTTTTTTAGCCTCTGTGAAAGGTGACACCCAAATTTCATCAATGATGCAATTTTTCAACCATACTGGGATTCAAACCCAGGACTCCTATCTTAAAAGGTAGACACGCTATTGACTAAGCTAAGGTTTTGTAGTGCTTACCTTTTTTCATTTGTTTTCTAATATAAATTACAAGCAGGCTTATTTAGAGGAAATGAACCTTTATTAGCAGTAATAAGGATAGTAAATTATAGAAAAATATAACATGTGAAAAATATTCCTTAATATATTCGGCACTTATTCTAAAACCACTTTTCCACGAAAACTAAGACCAATTTTAAAAGGTGTTTAATATTATAGACCACTTAGCCACCATTGAAAGTAGATGAATATTTATTAATTCATATTAATCTCACCCACATTGGTAAGAGGAATTGGGCCAAAGTATTAACCTAGTTTGTCGGTAATGGGGTGTTAGGGTTCAAATTAAAAAAAAAAGTGTAGCCTACTTAGGGTGTATAAGTGGCTTCTCACTATTCTCATTAAAATTCCGGTACTATTGTTATAAATACCACTTATTTAGTCCCAATTCTATTAGTGTAAACATGCGAATCGCCCGGATGAATATAAAGACTTGAGGAACAAACATTTAAAAAAAATATGTCACGTGCTCAAGACCAATTGGTACATACACTCAAAAATACCTTATTTATGATCATCACTATAAATCCAAGAGCTAATAAATTCAAATAATGTGTGCCAGATATAAACTCACGGTGAAATCGTATCTCTGTGAACGGCCAAGCTCAAGGGAATATTGCCCCAGCTGACTGACAACACTTCCTAGTTGGGTCTTTGACTGATACCAGTCTCAAATATATCTATTGTCTTACCTTTGTACGGTCTCAACCTGTGAGTATGCTACTAGTCCAGAGTAGTGGCCCGCATCATATTGTTTATTTTGTCCGTCCCCCTTCAGGTGCTGCTTGAATTAATCAATGTTTAACTGTTCACAAGTGTTCTAGTATTTCTCCAGACTTATGTTGAGATTTAAATATACTATTGAATGACCTGGCAGTACTAATAGACCGGCCATAGTATCTTTACAGATTGGATTGCTGGTAGCTCTTCTTTAACTATTTGTTAACTTATATTTTCTGCTTTAGGAACTTAACCATTGAATCTTGTAACTCAATATGGAGTTAGCTCGTGCTAGCTAACCCGTTTAACTGCCTACGTTGTAACTCCTTAAACTAGGACATTCTAGATTTAGGTATTGTTTAACTATTGTTCTTTTCTATGATTATCAGATTAGAGTCTAGTGGCCGTAAGGCTAGAGTAGTGTTAAGTATTGTCGTTTAACCTAAAATTTATAGTTCCATCCAAATTAAATTAACGCTGTTTTCAGGCAGACACACCTTCGTTTTAGAATGTGTGTTTGTTCTACTATAACGAGTTATACCCTTTTCTAATAAAGGCACAACTATAATGTTCTTGGTTGCAAGTAAAATCAAGGTGCTTTACACCTAACGTTCCCAATTGGGACAGCAATGTCTCAGTTAACAGAAATGATTCCCACCCATTAATAACGGATTTTTTGGTATACTCGCACATGTTACAACTTGTAATATTTCCGTCCCGTTTTCACTATAGTAAACTGATTTGTCAAACTTGTATATCTCTCTTATGTGTTATGCAACCCATCCTTCTTTTTATGTCTATGTTACTGTATTCGTCACTTCTTCTATCTAATAGCAAAAGCGGCGATACAAATATAATCAATCAATAAACCTTCACTCAAGTGCAAGTGGACCAAATGTCGGCGTTTCTAATTTGGTTCCCCACTTAAAGGGAGGCTGGGGTTCAGAAACAAACCGAGTGTTATGAGGGAGTTTTTTTTTCTAGATGTTTTGCAACTCTCTCTGGTCATATGATTGAAGTTACGTACATTTCCTCTAAGTGTTATCTTCGGTTGGTAAAGTAAAACTAGTATAAGAAGGGGGAAAATAAATATATACCTTTGGTTTTTTAGTCCATACTTCTTTTGGCAGCATTTGGACCGGCAAATGGGTCTTCAATATTCTTGGGGACTTCATTTTACTGGCGAGGGTTATAGAATCATAGGGCATCTCGTCCAGAACATTGGCTATGGTCGAAAACCTAGAAATAAACATATTTAATTAAAATACACTTAAATAAATACCTCATTTTCAAACACAGTTTACTCAAATCACACCCATTCATGACTTGGTTGTAAAAGTCTCCAGGACCAATTATAGATGACTCTGGTTCGATTCCAAAAGATGTTGACAAAAATTTAGAAATCAAATAAATAACTACGATGGGAATTAAATTTTGTTTAGTAAGTTAACACAAAAAGTTTATTTTAAAATAAAAAATATGTTTGACATAAGGATTATTATTTTAGTTTACTTCCCACCATAATATATTACTGTCTGCCCAGGGTATACATGCTTAGGTACACTAGGGATTATAATGGTAGGAATAAGAAGAAATGTATCCGCAATTTCCCAGAGGGAGAGTGAGAATTTATCAAGTAACACCACCAAAATTGTGTCCACACGGGGTTTTTGAACTCCAGACTCCACAAACCAGATAAAACAAACTCAGCATTTTGCCCACGTGATCACTGACTTGTAATAATTAATCAAGTGAGCTGCACATCTCTACTTTGGATTATATATTTTTTAGATACTTACTCAAAAAAAGGTACTCGTTCTACGAGTGGAGTTTTTCTGGCATAATTTAAATTCAGGTCGTTGTTTATGCACCAAACCATCTCTTGGGTCCAGGTGGTCCCTGGAAATAATATTAAATATCAGTTAATTAATTAAGATAAATTATCAGTTAAGCCTTAAGTCCCAACAATAACTTGAAATTAGTATTTGGTATGAATAAATACTGCCATTCACAAAATTAATATTTGTAATAAATATATTTGATCTTTGACACCCACTGGACAGTGCAATCACGAGACCTGAGGCGTCGACTTTGATCTCAGAGTCCAGAAGTAATTTTTAAACATATATTTAAATTAAATTACTATTTTGTTACCTAGCTATTGATTCAAATCATGCCACCTTTGTGTTGAATTTATTCATAGATGCACTCTCCTAGGTCCTTAACATCTTAGAAACTCTTCGGTATTCAAATGGTCAAAGGTAGGTGTCGGCATCTGGCCAGTCACGATTATTAGGGAAATAAGTAGTTCTTACAGAGATTAGATTGACCTTCAATATTAATTCATTACAAATAGTTTAAAATTAGTTTTTTATTCTGGACCTAATATTTCATATTTCACTCAAATACCACGTCATGTTTCAAAAGTGTATACCAATTTTTGTTTACCTGTATAAATATTTCAGTTTTATACAAATTTACGTATATTTAGTTCTGAGTCAGTCAAATCTGAACCCAAGTCTATGGGGTCTATCGCGCTTGACTTTCTTAGAGAGATTTGCCGGTTATTTTTAAGCTGATAACTTATTTTTGTAAAATTGTTTTTTCTAAATATCTTAAACGATTTTGTACAAAATTATAATCAGGGGATTATTCTTTTACATTATTAATAGGCCTAATAATTTATTTTCATTTTGTTAAAATATTTTATTTTAAGGGTAGTTTAATAAGGAAAAATTATATAAAATTTGATATATTTCTAAATTGGCCTTTATTATTGAATTCAAAATGTTTTCTGGGAATAATTTTTCAAGCTGGATAAGATTTTTTTTTTCTTACTTTTACAAATTACATTTAATTTTATGGTAGCTTGCAAAGAGCTAAATTTGAAATTTGTCAAAAATATTTGAACAATTTATTTCAAAATTTATTTGTAAGGAGTGTTTATGCTGATTTGAAGATTAAGTGTTGTTTTATGAGGAAAACTTACTTCAGGGTGGCTTACTGAATATTTATTTTTGAAAATTTTCTTCGAAAATAATATACATTTTATGAGAAAGTGTGTGCGATTGAATTATACCATTTATTTTTTATAAATAGGTATTTGATGATATTATTACGTTCATCATAAAAGTTTTATTTTCATAGGAATTTATACATTCTTATACTATATTTTCCCATAACTTACAAACAAACTAATTGTTCTAGAATTTTACACAGAGTACTTCACCCAGAAATGGAGAGGCTGCCCATTGCTTCTATGTTATATTGGAGCTTGGATTTCAAACCTCCCTCCCCCTAACTGTCAGTATTATCACACTCCAGCCAAGCGAATATTCGTATATTTCTTATAAATCATCATACTCATACCTACCTCCTTAAATTAAAATGCCATTGTGAGATTTGCCCAACATTTTAGCTCGGTAGTTAGCAAATATGCCTACTAAAAGAAGACTTGCATTGAGTGGGTACATGGACTGAGCTATTAATCTTGTCTGATCCGTTTGTTTTTATGGTAAATGGTAGGTCAGGGTTTGATTTCCACCTGGCTGTAGTGAACTATGTTTCCCTATACTGTGTGGTTCCATGCAAATGTGGGTTTATTTCCTCTCAAACTCTCTCCTATTCATCTTTACTCCATGATTATATATATATGGATATCTCTAACAGGTAATAGGACGTTTTTCAAATTACTTTACTATCTGTCCCGAGCTCGATCCTTGATAAGTCTGAAACACTTGTTATTGAAGTGATTTCACAGCGATCAATTGACGGCCAGAGACTAATTCTAGGTATGAGGCAGGCTGAGTTTAAAGGAAGTGTACCCGAACTTGCATGTGGAGAGATTGTAAGGCCATTTAGTATAAGCCACCCTCAACACAGTAGTCTGGGATTCTAATCCCGATTTTCCTATAATTGGCATTCCAGTCTTATTGCGAGAGTGACGCCCTCGGTCTAGACCATTCAACTACCGAAACGTGTTTGATTGTACAGAAAATAGTTTAAGTAGTTTTTTGAATGTCATATACGGTTCTTTGAGCAAGAATATAGATATTGCTGAGTTATTTTAACTCATCATGAACATACTTGCAGGTACAGATAGCTGGGACCTTGAGACTGAACACAGGATCTATTAAATTAGAAGATCAACTTCGGGCATCGCAAGTAATTGCCCCTTTGGGATGCACGGTTTAATCTCGGAGTATGATTTCAATTAACGCTTGAGCAACTTTGGGGTCAAACTCCACTGAGCTGAAACGATCCTAGATGTTAGAGACACCAGCCGTGTTAAGTGTATGAAAAACAGATTACTAAGAAAAAACAGTAGTCCATGTTTTCTATCAGAGGACCAGAGTATTTGTTGTAAGCTTTAAAAAGTTTTATGGTTTTTATTCGTGATGCGCGTCTATTTACCCGTCAATGTTATCCGCATATTTACACTAGGATAAATATGGTAGAATTTAGAGGATGTTTACATACATTAGAGAGGAAAGAAGAGTGTTACCCCTTATAGGGTAAAAATAACCTCTGTAATCCCTAAGTTCAAACTCTGACCTTCCCGACACCAACAAACCATAAAAAATGAGAGTAACAATACACAAAGCTCTAAACGACTTCAATTAATTGGTGGGGAGTGAGAGTTAAGTTTAGAGTAAAATACAACACCATTATCGTTGAAATAGGATTATAAAACCACAATTAAAAGTCACAGGTCAATACAAACAGCTGATATTTGAACCTCGTTATTAATACCTTCTATAACTGGATTACCCGCCTCGGTGGCATAGTTAGACAACGCGCTAGTTTAATGTTGATCTAGATTGATGAGGACGGGGAGATCAAGGTTCGAATCTGATAGAGTGAGCTGGGAATGTTTTTCCCTAAGTGGCTTTCCACTCTACCTCCACGCAAATTCCGGTTCACTTTCTCTATATTCAACCTTACCAACTCCTAACCCATTATCGTAATTATTACTTAAGTGTATAACCCGAACGTATAGTAACACGCGGTATTAAGTATATTATTGCTGTATTTCAATACGGCGGCATCAAGATTGGTCTTACATCTCTCCTCTTGATCCTGTTACTCCATTCACGGTAGGAATTACTCTCTGAAAGGTCTTTTTTCCTATCAATATCCTTCTATATAATAGATTTCTGGTAGGGAAAAAGGTCTTCCAGAAAATAATTCCAACGCTGAACAGGCTTTATATTCCTAAACGTCAGCAGAGAGTTGAAGTTCCAATACATCAGTAAATAGAAGATTTACAGGAAAACTGGTCACTAAAGTTACTAAAACTATTCTCATATATTCATACGTCAATTTATTTTAAATGCAGCTGTCACTGTTGATAGATATTATAAATACCTATGAAATAACACTAAAAATTTGGTAAAATGTTGTCAATGATGACCGCAAACAATCTTGTATTTTCAAAGCCTTCAGTCAACTGTATAAGTGTTCTGGAATTAATAACTGTGAATGAGGTCCGGTCCTTTCCTTTCCAATAATATTGTCTACCATTGATCCAGTCAAAATCTATATTTCCAGGAAATTATCCCTCCTTTTTTTGCTATAAAAATTAATTCGAACATATAGGACATGCCTTCACTAATCATTACAGGTATAGCAAACTATTTTAGCAGAATAAACCTTTTAAAACTAAAAACGCCTTTTAAATCTATTTTATTAAAAGTCGTCATCTCCCCAACTTGTTGGACCTAATTTATGTAGGTTGTTGATTTGTTATGCTTTATCTCTCTAGACCAATAACGGTGCCGTTCATGACATTGTGCCTTGTCCCTTAAACAATTTTTTCATAGTTTTCTGTTAAACAGTACGTAGTTACTTGATACACATTTTAAACAGTACGTAGTTATTTAATACACATTTTAAACAGTACGTAGTTACTTAATACACATTTTAAACAGTACGTAGTTACTTAATACACATTTTAAACAGTACGTAGTTACTTAATATACATTTTAAACAGTGTGTAATTACTTAATACACATTTTAAACAGTACGTAGTTACTTAATACATATTTTAAACAGTACGTAGTTACTTAATACACATTTTAAACAGTACGTTGTCACTTAAAACACATTTTAAACAGTACGTTGTCACTTCATACACATTTTATAGCTTGTTAAGTAGCATTGTTTATTGAATAATCTAATCCAAATTAAATACATTTCTTTGGCCCTTCCTTGGTTCAAAAAATTTCAATAGCCTTTCATGAAAACACAAATGGAACATTTATCTATACAAATTATTTGTAAACATTATATATCATATTCTGAAAATTGAAAAATTACACCTGTACATGGGAATCGAATCCGGGACCTTTGGCTTAGTACGCCAATGCTCTAACCACCGAGCTATCCAGGATCCGTCCCGTACCCCGGGTCATTCTTCACTCATATTTTAAGGTAGAGCCTATGATGGATGTGCGTAAATCGTCGGCTACAAGTGTTTGAATATATTAATATCACGATCTATCAGATAACACATCCATCTTTGACTAGGTAGTTGGCTTATTGCTGCCATTTGTACAATTATTATAACTGTATGGGATTGTATATTAAGAATCAAATAGCCAAAGGTATTATTTAAGCTTTTAGTGAGGATTATTCCTGGATTCGGGGTGAATCCTGGATAGCTCAGTGGTTAGAGCATTGGCGTACTAAGCCAAAGGTCCCGGATTCGATTCCTGTATCCAGGTGTCATTTTTAAATTTTCAGAATATGATATCGAGATGGAGTAATCCTCACTAAAAGCATAATTAATATATTTGGCTATTTGATTGATTATAATTCATTAAAAGTAATCTTTGTGTTGTAGAATGATTATTAATAAAATCTATATTTATTTGATTTTATCATATCTTATCATTATGCTTCTTCGTGCATTTTCGTACTGTCACAAAAAAGGGTTAAACACGTAGAAAGTAATTTTTTTAAAGGGTTTTCCAAATTAATGTTTACGTGAAATGAGAATTGTTTTTATAACTCTATAGACCTCTTTAGGGATGGGGAGGGATTAGAAAGGATGTAAGGAAAGAAGGAGGGTAGAATATTAAAATTGTAACCGTACCAAAACTATACTGACCATTTAATATTAAAAATAAGGCCTAATGTAATTTTGTAATATTAAATATTTTACATATATATATATACAATATAATATTTATTTTCAATTAACATTTTGTGTGTTTAATGTTGAATAATTATTTATTCTAGCAGCAAAAAATGCATTCACTTACCTAGCACGTAATACAGCCAATATAATATAAGGATAGATAGGTTTCTTCACATATTATTATATAATTAATATTTTTTTTAAAACCCCATTAACATTAAGATTTGTATAAACAATTTAGTAATTGAAATATTAAGGATGACAAATGAACACGTAAGCTGGAAGACATGTTTTTCCAATTGAGGGACTAAATCAACTCAATATAATAGAATAACAACTTGGTATAATAATATAGAGTATACGATATAATACACCATATATAGGACAATTATTCCTAAACCCAAAATATTGTTACGCTGTTATTCACATTTAAAGATATAGTATTGTTAAAATATGACGTTAAAAATATGTTGTATAATTTATTTGAAATTAACTATAGGCCCACTCATATTTGACAGATTTTAACAACACAACCCACACACCCTTTATCTATTGGCCTACGGCGCTAAGATTGTTTGGACTAAATGATTGTTGATCGTGTGGTAAGTTTATAAATAAGATTAAATATTTGGGAGAATATCTCATATGTGTTTTTTTCATCCATTCTGAAAATTTGGGTCCATTTCTTATTAATTACACTCATTACTAAAATACCTTAATTTATTATAGTTTCTATAAGTATATGTGGACCCCCTACCCCGCAATTGCAATCACGTCTGTATTTCAGCCTAGAATAAAATACACATTTTACCAACTGGGTATAGTGGTAGCTAGGGTTTTCTTAAGGCTCCCCCGAGGAATTTTTAAAATTAGATGTCCAACATTAAAATTATGAGTAGTGTTGAAGGTCAAAACGAAAAAAAATTGTTATCTCTAAATACGCTCTAACGATTTTGATTATAATTTGTTTAACATAACAAACAAAATTTAAGTTTTCATTTTCCCATAGAAATTACTTTGAAGTTACTTTATAAAAGAATAAATTTCCAATTTTGAGCGTATCTCCTCAACTAATTCAGGTGAAAAATAATTGATTATTGTAAAGTTGTAGTAATAAAATATTAAAATATTTTAAGTTGTAATTTTGTTTTATAAAATCTATAGATTCTGAGTTATACGCAAATATACATACATACATTTGACGTAGGTAATTTGGTATGTGGAATTGTATGCTATTCTCTTTGATGGACAGAGATGTTAATTTTCTCAATATGTTTCTGTAACTATGTATATTCTTTCATGTAAGCTCTTTGATGGAGATTTTCGACAACAATATTTATTATTTCGTTTCAAAAATCTTACGGGTGTTTGGTAAATATTTCTATTTTAAGATAGAGAAAGAAGGTGTGCGTGGTGCACCTTAAATACTCGTATGATAAAACATTTTGCTGGTTTAAATTTCAGTGCTTTTCAATGAACATTATAGGAAACCTCACCGCGATGTAACGTCTGATTTGAACTGAATTATCCACCTAAGCTCTCCATGGGGTGAGACATGCTATTGAATGGAAATATGGAAATTAGGACCTATACAAAGTGGGAATCCTCTCTTCCCGTTCTTAATCATGACGCTCTATCTACTCACCACATTTTGGGTAGGACACTACCCAGATATCGTCCTCGCGCACCTCGAATTCTCGTATTTCGTCCACGTAGTCCCGGTAGAGTTTGGTGTGCACGCATCCTGGTGGCTGAACCACCAAACTACCGACGGGGTACGTGGGGCTGCGAGACCTTTGTAAGATCTTATCGGCCGTAGGTTTAACCAGATCTACTAGACTTTGAGACATTTTGTCACCTGCAGAGGAAGACATTTTATCACTCCAACTTCAACTATAATTACATATTTAAAAATTATGAGGCAATCCCATTCGACAATGATCTCCGAAATTATATCCAAAAACAAATATGCACCAAATTTTAAAACTCTTCAAAAATGGGGTTTCTAACTTAGGATTAAAATTAAAATAGGAATATGAGCTCAACCTAGAGTAATTAAATTTATAATTTACATTTCTAAAATATAAAGACTACATGAGAACTGTCACTTAAAAATTGACACACGGTGTGTCAACAGACAATCTAATGTTAATATAATTCTAAATATATCTAAAGGGATTTGTCTAAATTTTGCCAACAAATTTTCAACACTAGTGATCGTAAGGACGGCTATCAACCGTAAACGTTAATTAGTGCATTTAGTCTTTTGGACTTATCAAAATCACGCACGTGAGTTTTGATTTCAAATTGTACACTTTATTGAAATATTCAGTAAAAAATATTCATAGCTATTCCATAAAAAATCACGTGATTTCTGTTAAAGTCCACAGCAAACTTTTTTATTATTTTTCTCTATTAAGGTTACAAATATTGATCCTTTATATATTAATAAACTATTATTGGTATTTATATTTATATCCTTATTAAAAGACTCATTTAATATATATTTATTAATAAAACTAAGGTTAAGATATATTAATAAACTAATACAACTATAATTAAGATATAGGTTGACCTGGTGGTCTAGGGTTAAGGTGCCAGACTTCTGCGCTGAGGGTCCGGGGTTCAATCCTTGGTCCCGGCACAGATTTGTCTGATTGCCAAACCCTTCCTTCACCTCTGACAAGACATGTATTAATCACAACTTGTGGAATGCCAGGCCTCTACCGTGGTTCGGATCCCACGTTAAACTGTAGGTCCTCCATTTCATCTCACAATCACCCTACCATTACACAATCACCCTACCATTACACATTAGCGTAAGTGCGTATAACCCGAACGGGTAGTAAGACGCGGTGCTAATAGTAATAATAATAATTGAGATATATATTAATAAAACTATTATTGGTTATATATATTAAATAACTTAAATACATATAAATTAAATATGGATCAATAATAGTATTATTGATATATTATATATTACTATTATTGATCCGTATTTAATTTATTTTATATTTAGTTAAAATGTATTATAAATTATTGATTTATTATTATTAATTAATGTAATATTCTTACTCAGGTTAGTAAAAGTATGTTAAATTCAAATAGTAAAATACAAATATTTATGCTCATCCTTTCCTCGATGGTAATTTTTAAAATGTACTCTCTTTCCAGGATCCGGATATGTGTAGCCCTATTCATAACAATGCCAACAAATAATCTAAGTAATCCTCGTCGTCTCGTGTTTGATGTATAGCCAAAGGGATGAGCTAAAGCTTTCTTGTAAATGATTCTTATTCTTTTTTTGGTACTTGCAAAGCTTTGTATTTAAATAAAAGGAGTGCAGATATTTTTGCTCTCATAAGTACATTATTTTTCCCACGCTGCACGTCTTGTTACATGTTTTAAATTTATACAAATTTATACTAAGGATGAATGTGTTAGGAAGGTGGAATTTAGAGTAAGAGTATCTAGTCACAAATTTACGTGGGGGTAGAATTGGAAACCATTTAGGGGAAATCACCATCAATACACCCAGCTTACATTTGAACCCTGACCTCTTTTTCTTCAGAAAACTAGTCAATAATTTCAATCGTGGAATCTTATATCATATGAGCACCAATGTATAAAATTATATTTTAAATCAATATTTTAACTTCATGGTGAGTCCAATATAACTACTGTAGATAATTTGATTTTTATAAACACTAAACTATTTGTATTAAACACAATACTCCATATGTGAATGAACTTTCTAGAGCTCTCAAATAAAGATAAGATTAACAAACATGACAATAATTACTGGAAATGTTGTAAACATATAAAAGTGTACTTTTAATTGCACAATGTGCAAGGTCTGATGAATTTAAATGACAAGATACATATTTATCTATTTTTACATTTTACCCCAATGTTACCCTCACCAGGACTAAACTTCAAGGTCCTATAATCTGTTTGGCTGAGCAGGATTAAGTCAAGGTTTGAATTTCAGCTTTATGTATGAATGGGTTTTTTTCCTAAAGATGTTTCCACTTTACTTCTATGCAAATTTATATACATTTCTCTATAATTTTTAGCATCACGTCTTACTATCCGTTCAGGTTATGTGTACCACTTGGCTACTGAAGCAAGTTATATTTATCTTTATTCCATTGTTCTCATGCATACACAATTAATATAATTAAATGCGTGGATCATGGATGAAAAGTAAAAAATTACTAAATTCATAGACAATTTTATCTAAGGGTAGAACAAGGTGTATTAAATTCATCCGCTTCATAGTAGCGAGGAAATGTTGTGACACTACAGCTATCAATAAAATGTGTAAAACCACTCCCTAGGCCTAGTGAACCTGGTAGGGTTTAAGCCCCGACATACCTGTCACCAGTTAGCCAGACTAGTCGAATATGACCTTAAGTTCACCGATTAGGGTGTTTAGGAAATATTTAACCATACATATTTAAGTTTATAATGTGAGATTTAAACTAATTCGAAATAATACTTCACGTTGTGCATAAACGTGGAATACAAATATTTTTAGTTTACTAAAAACACGGTCCCACTTGCTACATCCTTTTATTTGCGTTGAGCACTTTTCAAGTATTATATAATTAAAGTTTATAGCAGAGCTAGGAAACACATTTAATCACAGATGTAGTGATTGATATATGAAATTGAATTTCATCCACAACATTAAAATATGTTGCAAAGAAAAAAGTGTAGCATATGTTAGCATGGTTTTACAATACAAAAAGTGTATTATAAAACTGAACGGCAATGAAAAACTTTCATCCATGTGAAGCGGCACTTTAAAACTTCAGACTCACCATGTTTAGTTTACCGGTGGCAGAGAGATGGGAAATTGAATCTCGCCTAGGTATATTATTTTAACAAATTTACTATTCACTCCCTTTAAAAAAATACCGTCACACTTAATCTACATTCTTCCTTTCATTTCATATCCCAATAGTGTAATTTAATGTAGATAGCCACTATGGATAGTAGGACGAAAGGTGTGGAGGGGGAAGTAAAAAAAAATATTATCATTTAGTAAACTGTTACTCTAAAAACTCAAAAGTATATAGATAAGGCATGTCAGATTTTCGACCCGTGGGCCTCATGTGACCAGATCCATGATTTTGTAAAGCAGGCCCTCAGACTTAAAAGGACTATTTAAGCTCGGGCGAAGTTGTTATAATATTTTTTATGAGAATGGGGCGGTATCTATGGGCTGTACCATAAAGCTCAAGTGTAGGCGAGGCTTATCGGCAGGTCGCGAGGAGTCAGAGCAGACATAACACTTCCTAGTCAGCTGTTATTCTTCCTTTCACCAAGGGGTCGTCCATAAACCATTTTAGCTCCCCCTCCCCCATGTAACACCATGTAGACACTTAGCCTACCTGTGTTACGTAACTTTTCTCACAAAGAATGAATCTAATTTTTTCATAGGGAAGTTTTGTGATACTAAAGGAGGGATTCAGGCTTTATACTTATTAAAATCAATTTTAAATCCTGATCATGAATTATTTCAGAGAGTATTATTATTTCAACAGACATACAGACGTCGGTCTCTAATTCATTAGGTTCATAAGGAAAAACCTCTTCTATATTTATGTTATAGATGTCAGGTTTGTGATCTGAGTAAGAGCCAGACGGCACTACTATGTGTTGAGTAGGACGGCCCTTTTCTGTAATGGAGCTACATGATGATGTTAAAGTGTCCACACGATGCTAGACGCTGAGGGAAGACATCTTTCTTAATATTGTGTAATTTTTTTGATAGTCATGTTATCATCATATAAATATCTATTTAAACAATTCTAGGTATACAACTTTTCTAATTTATATTTTGGATTAATCTAAAATTTTACTTTAGTTAACTTATCAATACCTAGATATTCTCTTTCCCCGTTAATGAGGATTGATTACCTCTAAAATTCTGCCTTCCTCATATCTACTCCATTATATAAATATAATAAAAAATGATTATACCACCTTACAAAATATACACTAAAAAGGTAGAATTTTAAAGAAAATCTACCAGCATTTTCATGGAGGGAGAGTGGGAAACCATTTAGGAAAAGCAACCCTCAGTAGATCTGACTGGTAATCGAATCCCATCTCCCCAACATCGGCCGTCTAGTCTACTGAGAGAATGACAATTTGGATAATGCGTCTACCGTAGCGAGTGTATAATTGTTGCATTTATATACATACACAATAATTTATCAGAAGGGAAAAATATAGGCTTAAACATACCTAACTTTTGAAAATAATTAATGATATTTGAAGATTTACTTTTCATAACATGCTTCTGGTACGAAGAAATAATAATATTGATGGATTCCTAAAACTTGTCTTGAGATAAATTCTGTACTTTCTTCTTTCCATTTCACTACATCTTTTTGAGACTCCTGCACTGTATTTTTTTCTGGATATCGCTTTATACACGCGAACAATGAACAAGTCTCCTCTTTTTAAGGAAATTATGTTTTTTTGGACAAACACAAGCGATTATTCACGGCCTATATACGAGAATTATACTCAAACTCAACTATAATTATAAATTAAGGCCACTTCAGCTGACAGTTGTTATCCAAATAACAGCACGTGAGGGGGTCAGTAGATTGTACCAATTTAAACAAGTGTGGTGAGTATAAACATGTAACTGTCATGCGCATGGAAATATGTGTTTTCGAAAGTGCTTGGGGTTCGTAGACTAGGGCAGACATTAACAACTAAGCGCATTAAAAATATTAATAGACAAAAAGTAAGTGCTAAACTTGCATTTTCAACGCCACAGATTTTCGGAAGTTATCTATACGTATATTTATCAAAGGTGAAAACATGAACAATAATATTATTTTGAATATTAGTATTTGAGTATAAAATCTGTGTTACGTAACACTTTGATGTACACCACCCTCCCCCCCCACCCATGTAACAGCATGTAGATATTAGAGCCCCC
>CABFWO010003411.1:60764-88347 GCA_902155825.1 Timema genevievae
CCCCCGTCAGAACGTTAGTACGTGGTTTATGGACGACCCTCAAGTAGCGAGGCGGTTCACCTCGTATTTCAAAGCTGGACATACATTATGTCGACTAGGTAGAAAAAATTTAAATTTGACGGTGCGGGCAACTCATGTTACAAACGAGTGATGGCTTACAGTCACTGGGTATATACTGGGTCAGGCATGATGGCTTACAATCACTAGGTATATCCTGGCAGAGGAGTGATGGCTTACAGTAACTAGGTATATCCTGACATAGGAGTGATGGCTTAGACTTACAGTCACTGGGTATAAACTGGCTGAGGAGTGATAGCTTACATTTGCTAGTTATAACTCAGAAGAGGAGAGATTGCTTACGGTAGCTAGATATTCCCTGGCCGAAGAGTGATGGCTTACAGTCGTTTGATATACACTGGTAGAGGAGTGGTGCATTACCGTTAGTAAAATTTTAACATTTATTTTTAAAAAAAGGCAATTTATATTTAAAATATTTATTTTATTTTAAAGCCATTATACGCCCACACTAATGTTAGATGTGTCGAAATAAAACGAACATATGAGCTTGGCGGTCTCTACGTAAACGGTATGTACACTTTGCATGTGTATTTAAAAATAAAAATTCATTTGGTTAATAATAGTATGTGTTTTTAGCCTCTTTTTACTAAAAAAGTTGAATGTTTTAACTTGACAGAATAAATATGTTCTAAATCCATCTACACTAAATATTTTTTGTGAAAGATGTGGTTTAATGGTAAAAGAGACAGTACCAAAGAGAATGATGGAACTTAAGTTTGTAGGAAAAAGACCGCAAGGGAGACAAATAAAAATATTCGAGTAATAGATAAGATAAAGTGTGCAAGTGAGAGGAGAAGACTGGAAGCAAATAAAATAGGAAGAGTGGTGGAAGGATAGAGGAAAATGGAGGTATTTTAATAAACTGACGTGGCAACAGGCTTGAAACAGTTGATGATGATGATGATTTGGTACGATAAGTTAAAACGTAATAATATGGACTGTAAGTATCTATATTGCTTTTATTCTTGCTAGTTACATCATGGGAATATAATGATAGCTTATGAAAAATAATACATGAATGAAGGTCTTAAAAGAAAGGATATTATGTAAAAATAACTGACAATGGATTAATTGTTATTAAATATAATAATTTTCACATAATGAATCATCTGAGAAATAGATCCGTATTCACGCACACCTTCTCACCGATGTCATTTCTCAGTAGTTAAAATCTGTATTGAGAATCGATAATTTATGGTAACAAGCTCTCCTTGTAAAACCTAGGAAATGAGAAGAAATTTTTCAATTAAATGAAATGTTCCTAGCTTAAGATCATATATAGAGCCCATTTAATAACCAGTGGAATTTTTTTTATTAACAAGCATCCTGTGTCTAATCCTACTAGTGACATCAAAAGCATTTTTACGGTATTAGCAACAAAATCTAAAAGTAAATGTGGGGAAAAAATGAATCAGAGATAATTTACCATCATTCGCTTGTAGAGAAGTTGATATAAAGCACACTTGGCTAAAAAATAATGTAATTAGCTTCAAACTTAGACATCCATAGTAATATATAGTTAAATAACCGCTTTGTGCCTTATTCTGTTAGATTGTTGAATTTAAAAAAAAATTGGACTTTTATTAAATATTTATAATTTTTAAACATAGGATGACTTATATTTATTCAAATACCTCCCCCTCACATCACAGTAATTTAAAAGTATGGGGAATTTTCCTCCATTACGAAACCCCCTTCCCTTCCTAAGTATTTTAAAATAGTACGTAGGATCATGCTTTATTGAAGTTATTCTAGCTTACTACACGCAACATTTATAGTTGTACGTTTACCAAGTTCAATAAATTTGACACGATAGGGGGAAGAGGGGGTAGATGTAACTAAATTCTGTAAATATATAAAATAATAAAATGTTTTTATAATTCATTAATTTTAATCTCGATGGTTATCTCCTAAACTTATACCTCATACAAATCTTTTTTTCCACTATTTAAATAATACCTTAATGATTAACGTATTAGTTATAATCTACTGTGAAATATATACTACTTTTTAATACAATAGGCATAACTTTCAAGGTTGTGACACATTTTCTCCTGCCAAAAGTCACCGTCTTGTTCGATTTTATCAATATTAAGCATTTTTTGCATAAACTACAAAATAGCAAGATCAATACTAAGTACTAAAAGAAAATTAATGCTAATGAAGCGCTCACAAATTCTACCTCATCACTATTGGGCAGGTAGGCCCATTTATTAATTACAAATATATCATTATGATGATATATGTTCTCAGGTAGAAGCCCTGAAGCTGTATCAAATGAAATTTGCTAGATAATGACAACCGGTACACGGGAATCGAAACTGGAAACTTCGGCAATATGCCTTGGTGCTAATACTTTATCACTGAGCTAACCGGATACGTCTCATGCCCAGAGTGGGGGGTGGCAATGGCTCCAGAACTACTATTAATCTAGCATTGTGGGGGGGGGGTAAAATATCCCAATCTTGTCCATGGGGCTCCAGGAAACGGGGAGCCTTTATTAGAAGAAAATAGATTAGATGGGGTAGCTAAAAAATTAAAGTTTGGCAAACATGTAGAGAAATAACTCCAGATAAACAAATAAATAAGTTTTAATTGAAACTTTGGGAAACAGGGTAGAGGGGGCAGATAAAAACTAATAAGGTGAGCAAGAAAATTTAAATTTGTCGGGAATATAGAGGGCTTACTCTAGTAATAAAATTATTGTTAAATACTGTATTTATTATTTAGAAGAGGGCCTAAAAATAGGTCGGGTATATTATTTTAAAATCTCTCCAAAATAATTATCAACTTTTCTTTTCTGCATGGGGGAAAGATTTAATTTGCCAATTTTGTAGAAGGACCGATCCAAAATAGCCATAAAATCTTGAGAGCTTGGAATTTAAAAATAGGGGTAGGAAATGCCTAATACAAAAAAACAAATGTCTCAATATGATAGAAAATTTTAATTTTGTATAGGCAGACGAAAAAATCTAAAAATAGACGAATGCAGAAACTAAAGATTATCTTGAAGGGGATTCATTGCCTTTGATATAACAAAGCTACAAATTCTGGTGGCACGGTGAACCTTGATGCTATTTGGAAATCCTGGATGTTTATTATTAATTACGTTTCTGTAACCGAATATATTTTTTATTTATGCACTTTGGTGAATTGTTATGGTCTTCTATCCAAAATATTTATGTAACAATGTCTATTAGTTGGTTTATATTTTTATGATCATGTTTAGGTAAAATATTGCCTTGCTAATAACCTGTGTTTATTTGTGCACCTATATTATAAACAAGGTAATATTATGTCTCAAATATTTATTTTATTTATTAATTATCATGATTGGTTTGTGATTGCCATCTCAGGATTGTACATCGAGGGACGATTAAAAAGTGCAACCAACCAAAATCTACGCTAGCACATTTTAGGCGATGTTGGATTTCACAATCAATATTTGCATTTGTCGATAGGTGACTTCCAAGGTAAGGAAAGTGTTCGGTGTTCTGCAAGACCTCACCATTGAGGCTATACTTAGTTACTGTAAGCCATCACTCCTCTGCCAGGATATACCTACTGACTGTAAGCCATCACTCTTCTGCCAGGATATACCTACTGACTGTAAGCCATCACTCCTCTGCCAGGATATACCTACTGACTGTAAGCCATCACTCCTTTTTAACATGAGTTACCCTCACAATCAAATCTAAGTTTTTTCTACCTATCTGACATAATCTATGCCCAGCTTTGAAATACGAGACGAACCGCCCTGCTACTTGGTGAAAGGAAGAATAACAGCTGACTAGGAAGTGTTATGTCTGCTCTGACTCTTCGTGACCGGCCGATAAGCCTCGCCTACGCTTGAGCTTTATGGTACATCCTACAGGTACTCCCCCCCTTCCCCCTTCTCATAAAAAAATATTATAATATGTTCACCCAAGCTTAAATATTCCTTTTAATGAACTTTATGATGAACCAACATACAATGAGGCCATTTTATTCTTTTTATAAACCCTTTAAAAATAATTAAGTTTGTAAATTGGCCATTATTTAGGGAAATCTAGCTGTTGAAATCGGTATAAAAAATCTTAACTCCTTACACACCAAAGATTGAATAAAAATTATATTAAATTGGTGCACCAAATTTGTGCAATGTTTGGTAGCCCAAAAATATGTGAACAGTTATTTTTTATTATGAAAATAAGCAGAAACCTCAGAGATTGTGACCTTTGGATACGCGTTTGTTATCGTTTAGAAAGTGAAGCCACCTCAAAGTTTAAAGCCTAGCACTAATTATTATTGCTGCAAATAAAAGTGTCCTTAGTTTTGGAAAAATAATTTGTCCTTAGTAAAGAAATTACTAGTAATAAAAATTATGGCTGTGCTGATGCTGATAACCGATCCAATTTATCGGCCGATATTGGCATATTAGGAAAAGGATGATAGATTTTTTATCATGCAGATATTTTACGCCGTTAATTAAAATATATAGATATATATTTTAAATTCTCAAGTCATGAAAGTATAATTCATATTTCAATCAAAAATATTTAAATACAGTCTCTTGCATGTAAACACAAATGATTTAACTCTGTGATAGATATTTTATTTTATAATAAACAGATAAACCAACGTTCTAAATTCTAAATTGGTTATTTATTGCTATGAATTTTTTTTTGTAAAATATAACAGGTCTAAATTATTTTCTTAATATATTAATTTGATAACCAAATAGGTATATTATAAATGGTGTTTTTGACATCTGTTGTGTTTTTTCTTGATTCTATTTTTCATTTAGAGGCCTAATTTATATTTGAAATGGTTATTTATGATATGGATGTTTTTATGATTAATATGACAGGGCCAAAATGTTTTCTTATGTATTGTTGGTAAAAAACAAAATGTGTGTATTCTTTTCCTTATGTGTACAAAATTAAGTTTGTGCTTTTTCTTTATTTATTTTTTGGTATTGGTATTTTAATTAATTTGTAATTATGTACATTCTTGTTTATTATGACAGTGCATTAGGCCTAACAATAAAATTAAATATATATAACCAATTTTACAGTTTAAAACTTTATTTTAATCATTTATTCAACAAACCTAATACTCTCATGAAAAGTATAAAGTGGAAAAATCAGAAAATTATTGTTTTTAAGTATTGTTAATATACACTTTTGTAATATTGAAAAAAATAAAATAATTGGCATCAGCTACCGGCAATATCGGCAATATCTGCAAAAGGGCTTATCGGCCCAGCCCTAATAACAATAGTTGGTTGGAATTAAATATTTTCTGAAAAATACTAAAATAGCATAAACAAAATAAATAATATTTATTGAGCGAAATACTTGTATAATGAATGAAAAATGTCCCCATATTTTCGCAGAACTCCTCGGGTACAGGTGCCCTTGTACCCGCTTTGATCGAGAACCACTAGTACCCAATACACACTTTGTTTGCTTACTTGTTGTTTGTTGTTTATGCTGCTTCACGTTATCAGCGTCCTCTTTTCCACGCGTATTCCTTCAGACTGACGAACTTACGTCGGCTCTGTCGCGCTCAAACGAGTCAAGCCACAGATCCCGCCATTTGTTTCAGGAAATAGGTCATGCCGAACAACTTACGTAATCCCCTCCACAACAAGCAAAACTCCCCTCCTCCTCCCATTCACAAGCCATTGAATCTTCTGCATAGTAGTAGATACACACTAGTCGACAGGCCTAGATCGATCACAGTCAAGTAGGGAGTGAAATATCATGTTTACGATCTTTCTACCAGGGTTACCAACACGTATTTCTAAAACCCCACCAGAAGAAAGGAAAGAATATAATGATTTGTCATTTGATATTAACTATATATAAAACTTAATCTTCTAGATGTTAGATATATACTTTTATCTATCACATGTCGTACTACCCTTTCGGGCTATAATATAATCTTAAGGTACTAGCTATGCTAATGAACTTGGTACATGCGAATAGCATGAACAAGTACTAAGACATGGTGTTAATAACTAAAAATAAGGAATACTAGGAAGGAGGAAGGTTGAATTTAGACTATATTTACCCGCATTTGCTTAGAGAGAGTGTGGGAAACAATTTATAAAAACCATGGTCAATAAACCCGACCGGAATCGAACTTCTATCTCCCTATCATCAAAGGTCTAGTCTATTGCAAGAGTAGATCCTTTGACCATGTGGTCACTGAAGTGCTTATGTTAAATATTACTGTTTATATTGAAGTTAAAGTATCAGAAAAAAAATAAAACAATAAGTATAATAAATTATACACAAAATAATAAATTTTTCGAACGTAAAATATAATATATATTACGTGAAACTCTTATTTTCAACACATTTCAAATTAATAATTCTTTCTAGGTTAAGGAATTATTTTATAGTCTGCCTATAAAGAACAGTAAATCAATAAAAGAAAAATCAGCATACAGCATATTTCGTCATAGATTAATATTTGTCATCAAGAAATTAATAAAAACCTCAAATCAAAGTGTTTTGTTTCCGCTAGATAAAAAGCTAAAAAGTACAATTCAAAATCAACTCAAAATCCTGTTAGTCGCTATTTGATTAATTTAATTTTCATATTTATCCTAAAAATCAATAGTACGATTGAATCTTAGTTACATACATAGCCTTTTATGATTTGTGAAATTATATTTTCAAAAGCAGTCATCAAGAAATAATCTAGCCTAATTTTTTTTTTAAACATGGACATATTTTCTCACTTATCTTGTATAGTACCTACCATATTCTAATTTTATGAGTCATCTATTTTTAATTTTGTGTTCCTCATATAAACAAAGACATGATTTTGTTAATCACAATAGTAACTCTTAATATTTAAATTTTGAACACAATTTTTTAACAATATTTAACACAATTTAAATCTTCAAAAATAAATTATTTGATAACTAAACTAATATTTTCTGTTATTTGTAAAGATGAAAACTAATACTTATTTACCTTAAAAAACTATTGTCAGAATCCCAATTTGAATTCAATTTTCAAATTCAATTTACAATAAAGATCAAATTTTCTATACATCACCGTAAAATAATTACGCTTAAATTAATTTATTTTGTATGAATAAAGATACAAAACTTTTGATAATATAAAATAATCTACCGATACTAGTTTTCTACCAAACCACTAAAGCCACTTTTAAAAATATTCAAATTAAAATAAATATTCATCATTAAACTACCCAAGACAGAATTTTCCCCCTCCTCCCCCAACCCACACACCCACACACACACACACACACAAAAAAACACCTCACAAGTGTATAGCTTAATTTGTCATGCTTGTGTCAAACAATCTCCATATAGTCTATACATATTAAACAAAATTGGCTTAGCCATTTTCAAAAATTACTCATCAGCTAACACGGCCTTTTATCCGTTTTTACACGAAAACAAGTAAACTGTGCTATTTATAATGTCAAATCATATTCATTTGGAATCAAATCACTAGAACCATTCTTAAAATATTTCCAGTTTTTGAAATAAAGTTATTAGTAGGACTTAATCTACCCATAAGGAAATTTCTACCCCAAAAACATATATAGAGTGTTAATTGTAAAGTAAGACATTTCCAAGATACCCATTTGGAACCAAATTGTTAATGACATTTTTTAAATCTTTTAGATTTTTGGTAAAATAATTCTTCAGTCAACTATCCTTAAATAATTTTTCACCCTAAAAATAACTATACAGTGCCTTTTGTTATTTTAAACAGTACAAAGATAATCTTTTGGAACCAAACCACTAGAGCCATTTGTAAAATATTTCAAGCTTGTAAAAAATCAATCATCAATCAGTTAACTACCCATAAATGAATTTTTGCCTCCTAAAAAATTATACATTGTAATTTTACATACGACCCAATATACAGATATACATTTTGAAAAAGAAGAAAAAAACTTATTTTGAAATATTTAGAATTTTCAAAAATTTCCCATCAATAAATTACCCTTCAACGATTTTTTTCCCAAAAACTAATATAAATATGCTATTTTTCATTTCAATCAGATACAAGTTATGTATTTTAAACAAAATCACTATAGCCATTTTCGAAAAATTTGGAAGTAAAACAATTATGCAATTACCCTTAATTAAAGGGTAAGGGTGAACAAGTCCCCCTCTGTGGTATAGCCCAATAAAATATAAATCTCAAATTTAAACAAATGATATCAAACTGTTTTCGATCCTCCGCCAGGGACAAATAGACAGACTTACAGAAAGACATGGGGACAGAGAGAATGGGGGAATCCACTTTTTTAGTTCGTGTTAACATAAAATGTAAAGATTCGTCAATATCTCGAGATCGATTTTTTTTTGTCATAATACTTTCTATTGATATGAGAAAGTTAAATATAAACTGAGATTTAACCCGTTGTTTGGTAAGCCAGTTGCTAACCTCCTTTTGTAAAATTTGACCAAATAATTTAATTTATTTAATTGAGGTATTCAACCTTAACTTTCTGAACCGATTAATTATATTAATACACAAGAATTTCTATCAGCGAGAGTGAAATGTTCTTCCAATTTAGCCGGGAAAGGTATTTTCCCTTACCTTCTAGGGTTCATTTACATTACACAAACGAAATTAGAACCGATGGCTTTACTTCTACTTCGAAGGAAGATGTCTTACAGATGTTTTGCTTTCAAGAAGAATCCGTTGATCCTGGATGGTTTTGAACCCACGAACATTCAAACCAGATGCGGTAATTTTACCCGAAGACCACCAAGGACGGCCATAAAATTTAATAAAGATTTGGATCAATCTAGGTTATGTATATTCATAAGATTGTGAAACTCTAAAACTGACTTTGTGTCACCTAATAATTGATTCATACGACAAATATTTTAATTTTGTGTACTTTAGTTTTACTCAATCTATTTTAAAACTTCTCAACCCTAAGAATGTATTTAACATTGCTATTAATGCATCAATTTATTAAATTATTTTATCAAATATGAAAACGTGAGGCCAATAAACCATTTTATTATACAACCGGTTAAATCTAGCTTTTTATCATTTCTATTTTCACTAATCGAAATATCTTTGCATTGCATGTGTTTAAAGTGTTTAACCTACACTTTCTGAAAGTTTGATTATATCAGCTCACGACTTTTAAACAAACCTACATCTTGAGCAGGCACAACATCCAGTCCACCCTGCAGGACCCTCAGGTAAGAAGACAAACACGCTATAGAATGAGCTAAGATGTCGGACATCTAAATATTAAATATGAACCAATTCCCAAACCATTTTAGCCCTGTCCCCAGGGATAGACAGACATAATTGTTAAACCCAATTTGTTTAGGTTCAGGGTTACATAATAATTCTACATAATTCTTTCAACAATAAAAACTCTCACGTTTTATATAATTTGTCTACCGATTATCTCGGTCGGATGAACTGGGGTGTTTTTTCTTAAATGTTTTTCCACTCTTCTTCCATGCTAATGTGGGTTCACTTCCTATAAATTCAACCTTCCCAATTCCTAACCCATAAACGTAATTAGTACTTAAGCGTATAACCCGAACAGGTAGTAAGATGGGTTGCTAAATAAATATATAGTTTTTCTATTTGAGAAAATACTAAATAGGCAACACTGCATGCATCTCCACTGGATGACCTTGACGTGCAGAGAGAGAGAGAGAGTGAGAGAGGGAGTGATAAGTTATGTTTTTGTTGCTGGTGAGGGGAAGGAAGATCACAGCAAGAGAGATGAACATACCATCATTGGGACAGACGAATTAGTGTCACGCCAGCCTTCAACCTTGTCTGATGTATAATTTGTTTTATCTAGTTCAAGACCACTTGCACGTTGTCAACACACGGAAGCGCTATCATATTTCTCGTTATTGTGTCTTCCGTACAGTGCTGACAACTGTACGAGCTGGGTACTACTTTTGATATAATTTCGCCACCTTTACAATCCAATTTTAGGATATTTTCTAAAAGTAATATCCTGTGACCCTGCTATAAAGTAACAAATTTTACATCAAATTATTATTTTTTATGAAAATTTTTGGTTTTATCAATATAATGTCAGAAAGTAGTATCCTACTGGTAAAAATACAATTCATTTCAGGTCCATGTACTATCGCTAGAGACTGTAGAGTTGGCAACACTGCTTCCGTAGGCTTATGATCACAATACATAATGATTATATAAAGACAGACGTGTTTTCTTGCTAACTCGCTAAAACATTTTAATTATAGTCATTTATTACCTAACAGGTAAACTAGCTAATGCTATTATGATTTTCACTTTTTGACTGTTCATATTTAAAATTTAGATGACGCTCCATAAAAATTGGCAGGCAAGCACCTGAGTGTCTATATTATACATTTACACTATATACAGTTTTAGGCCTACATGTTCTAACGGCCCGGCGCTTAAGATCGTCAAACTTTAGAAAAGTTGATCATTGCAGTTATATTTTTTGCTAAAAATTAATAGAAATTAGAAATGTTTTAAACCAATCTTCTCAATTTGGGTACTACACATCCTGTAATCTATTAACTAGATTAGCCTCATTGATAAATTGACTAGTGTACAGTGTAAATTGTAAAAGGACCCATGGACACAGGAATCGAAACTGGGAGCTTTAGTTTTGTACGCCAATGCTCTAACCACTAAGTTATCCAGGAGTCATCCCGTGATCAGGGTCATTCTTCACTCATATTTTAATGGACGAGTGGGAAGTAAAATCATAACTTACAATGATATTTAGCTAATAGATAACGCAGCCACCTTCCAACGTCGATTAAAGACTTTCCTTTGAAATGTGTGTTAAGAATAACACAGAGAACGGGATGACTAATGGATAGCTCAGTGGAGAAAACTTTGGCATTGTGATCTAAAGTTCCCGCTTTCGATTCCCGTTTCAAAATCAATTTTGAATATACTTTTCCGATGCGGCTATAACCTTAATCAACAACTACCATAATTTGACTATTAAATTAATCTTATTAATGGTTAATTATTATGTAGGAATGTGAAAGTCGCTTGAGGCTTAGTATTTGAACGGGTAAGTAAAGAAAGAATAGGTTTAACTAAAACTTTCTTTAGATGTGATCGATTGAATATAATTTTCGCTGAGTTTAACTGAATCAAGCCAGCTAATATTGTGATTTTGGTTGTCCTATATATACATAAAATTTACAACATGTAAGATCCATCTACCCTGAAAGATAGCAAGCTTTTTTTTTCCTTGCAGCCTATGGAGTCAAACAATAATTGGACAATATGCATATAAAGTATATAAATATTATATATTATTATTATAGTTGTTATATTATGTAATGAAAAATGTAAAGCACCTTTTTATTTAAATAGTCACTATTTGGAAATTACATGTATTCATATTTAAAACGAGTATATAAAAATATAAATCCCACAATCCCACATAATGTCAGAAAATATAATATATATAATTTGTAATTTTATATTACAATTTTAAAATGTGTACGTAGGCCTAATGCAGGAGATATAATATAATAAAAAAATCAGATTAAATTAGTATTTACTATCCATGCTCACTTTGTGGTCAATGCCTTTTTCTGTAATAGCAATATTTTAACATTAAGTATAAAGAGGTTTTAGAGCAACTAAAAACTAAAACAATATTTTCAATGCAGTTAATTAACCAATTTTTGTTAACATCTTTCACTTTCTTAAATTAAGATAATATAATGTAATAGTAGGAAATGTCAACCTAGAGTTTATGAGGGATTATTGCTATGTTCCACAGAACCCTAAAAATTGCATAGAAAAATCAATCATTTACATGCTACCATCTTCAAAATAAAAATAATCTCTAGAGGTAATAAACCTACTATCAAGTTTGAACAAAATTCGTTAAACGGTTTAGCTCTATCTCCAGGGACAGATGGAATACAAGATGCATTTTTTTAGGGGGGGGGGAGGGAGGACACATAAAACATCAAGATCATTCATAGCCTCAGGGCTGAAAACTTTTATGATCAAAACACTTCATTTATATAAAATAATAATAATTATTTTTTTCAACTCACTACTCTACGTCTAGCAGTCAATCTAGTCTAAATAAGAGATAGTGTAAATGTAACCTCAATACAGTGAATATATTGTGCTAAACCACTTTAGATAACCCACCTTTGTACACCTAGCAAGGATTCGCACCCCTCCTCCTATATAATCTCCCACATTACCGTCTCCCCTTTCCTCGTTATCGGTAAATTGTACAAGAATATACTGAAGCCATTGACCAAATACCTAATGGTGAAGGGTATAAAAATAATGGTTTATTCTAACGAAGGTTATTTCATACCATAATTAACTATTACTGGTCGTCGTCATTAAGATCCAGCATGCATATCGTTGATTAATAAATATAGTATTAAAACCAAGATTGAAGTTTGTTTTATTTTTAATAGGGCCACGTTCTAGCATACAACCGGCATGTAAAAACCCTTCTTTATTTACTAAGAGGTTTATTAATTTTAATTATCTGATGAAAAACCTTATATTTAATATTTATTTTTGTATCTAAAAAAGAATTACGAAAAGGTGCTAACTAATTAAGATAAATGTTGGGAAACTTAGGTATAACCTTCCTCGTTCAACCAATAGTTTTTTCAAGATAAGACTGTTGAAAGCAGCTCTTAGGTGAATTGTAGGGTGATAAGACAGTCTTTATACAGACTACTTCATATACCTTTTAAAAAAGAACTTCAATAATAATCTTAACTTTTTCAAACAACTTGCCGTTTACAATGGTTATTCCATTCATTATTTTACCGAATCCTTCAAAAACAAATATCACAACTAACAAACAAATCTACTCTCAGTAATTCTAATTCCGATATCAAGACCAAATGGATCAAGTTCAACTATACAGGCAAAGCAATTAATAGAAATACCTATGTCTTAAAAAAACACAAATTAAATGTAGTCTTCAGTACCAACAATAACATAAAAAAATCATAAGATAAATCTAACCTGAACAGAACCAACCAATACGAAAATATTGGCATTTATCAACTCACCTGTGATTGCAACAGTGTATACATAGGGCATCTGGGTGCAAAATTTCTACTAGATTTTCTTAACACATGAGTGATTTCAAATAAGATAGAAATAAATCAAAATTTTGTGAACATCTCAAACAGTCAGGACATCAAGAAAACCCAATGAACAAAAGCATGAAACTAAATTACAATACCTCAAAAGGCACAACAATGAACACAGACGAAAATATATTTATTCAAACCGCCTTATTAAACAATAAAAATATATTAAATGAACAAACTATTTTTGAAAATCAAATACTCTTTAATACCTTAAGAAAACTCCCTCAACATGCCAAAATTATATAAAAAACTCCATTCTGCCCATCTTTCCATAGTAGTTAATGACCTTGTTGTGCCTCACTGCTCAGTCGGCCCTTGTATCTTTCCTCTGCACTTGCACAGGCCACTTCACCCACGCTTTCTACTGCCTGGACCTCTCCACAGTCCATGATTTCTGAGCCGTCCGTGACGATTTCTCCACTGTACTCAGAGCCCGTGAGAACTCCTATTTCTATTGGCTCGCTTGGTGGCCACTATCACTCACGTTTTCCCGTGCCAATGGGAAGCTCCCTTTTCTCCCATTGGACAAGGCCAGGCAGAATTGGAGGGTATTTAACACAGTGGTTTCTAGGTCACTTCCTTCTCAATCCCATTGGCTTCCCGGGCGTCCTAGACTTCGTTGTCTCCAGAGGGATCAGAAGGCAGTTGGTGTTGAAGTCTCTAGCTGAGCTAGACTTGGATCACAACCCCGTTCTTGTGAACCTGGGACGCGCGGTGTTCTTCATAGACCCCCCGAAAAACCTGACCTTAAGCGCACTAACTGGGACAGGTTCACGAATGTATTGAGAGAGAGGTTGGGATCCACCCCTACCTTTCGAACAGCAGCGGAAATCGATCGCGGTGCGGAGTTCATAACTTCCTCCATCAAGGGGTCTCTCGAAGCTTTGACGCCGAGGCACCGTCCTAAGAGTGCGCCACAGGCTTCTTTGCCCGATTCTATCCTCAGGCACGTCCGGGAGAAAAATCGGCTGAGAAAGGCCTAGAAAATCTCGAGGGACCCGGTAGACAAGGCCAACTGGAGCCGCAAAGCCCATGTGGTTCGGGAGATGGTCCGAGAATAACGGAACAGTGTCTGGGAGGACAAGATTGAGAGCCTGTGCGTACAGGACAGGTCCCTGTAGCGCATGACGAGGAACTTGATGAGGGTTCCCGCACCAAGGCCGCCTATTATAGGTCGTAACGGGGTGGCCAACTCCAACCAGGAGAAGGCCATTACTCTCACTGAGCACTTAGAGGCACAATTTGTACCGACTGACGACCCGTCAGACCCGGTGCACATTGCGCACATGGCTTAGGTCATCGGTGCGGTCTTGTACAGACCTTTGGATGAACCTGAAGCCACGGAGGCGACAGAAATGTCGTGGGCGTTAGCCGCTCTAAGAATAAACAAGGCCCCCAGAGGCGACGGTATCAATAACGTGGTCCTCAGAAAGCTGCCCTTGGAGGCGATTAACTTCCTCGTGGAGTCATTCAACGCCGTTCTGCTCCTGAGTCACTTCCTTGAGCTCTGGAAGCCCGCCAACGTCCTCTGCTTTCATAAACCGGGTAAGGACCCGGCCCTAGCTTCGTCTTACGACCGATCAGCTTGCTCAACTGTTTGGGCAAGTTGTTCAAGAGACTTTTACTGACGAGACTGACCCGACATGTTCGCGAGGCGGGTATCTTGGTGGACGAGCAGTTCGGCTTTCGGGCGGGACACACTACGTCTTACCAACTCGTCCGGCTCGTGGAGCAGGTCACGAGGAACTTCAACACCAACAGGCTGACTGGTGCTGTCTTTCTCGATGTGGCAAAGGCCTTCGACCGTGTGTGGTACGAAGGTCTCCTTTTCAAACTCCTCTCCCTGAACCTGCCCTTCTACCTAGTTAAGGTTGTTCAATCTTATCTTTCCCACCACACCTTCTCCACTACCTTTGGGAACGCCACATCCAAAGTCAGAAGTATCCGGACTTGAGTGCTGCAGGGTTCCCTCGTGGGCCCGGTGCTCTTCAGTCTGTATGTGAACGACATTCCAAAATCCCCAGACACCAAGTTGACACTGTATGCGGACGAAACGGCTCTAGTAGCAGAGTCGTGGCGAGGGCAACTGGTGGAGAGGCGACTCCAGACGCACCTGACGCAGTTGGAGGGGTGGCTGACTACCTGGAGAACAAGTATTAACGTGGAGAAGAGTACAGCAGTGCTCTTCACATGGAAAAGAAAGTTCTACAGGCCGGCCCCACTCCGGCTGTTCGGAGAACAGATCAGATGGGCGGACAGTGCTAAGTACTTGGGACTTACGCTGGACACCAAGCTGACCTGGCGACTTCACTGTACAGAGAGACTGACCAAGGCGAAGCAAAGGCTGGGTATCCTAGGCCCACTGCTTAACAGGCGTAGCGCCCTGTCCACAAGGAACGGTCTGACACTGTACAAGCAGCTGCTCAGACCGATCCTCGACTATGCGTGTCCCGCTTGGGGCCACCTGGCGGACACGTATATGAGGAGGATGCAGGCATTCCAGAGCAAGTGTCTGAGGATCATTGTGGACGCACCTTGGTACTTTCGGAATGTGACTCTGCACCGAGACCTGGATATGCCTACCATCAAGGACCACTTCCGGAAGCTGGCGCAGTCCTACGACAAACTTCCCGGTGCCACCAATCCTCTTATCCAGGGGCTTGGGAATTACGTCATCGACCATGGAGGGTGCCACTGACGTCCCAAAGCCCTGCTCGGATAAGCGAGATGTGTCAACAATGGTTTGGGAGGCTCTCACCCAGCCCCCCATAGAATAGTGTTACCGCACGTAACTCTAAAAAACCTTTAGTCGGTTCCTTACAATTTTGTTTCCTCAACTAATATTAATTAATAATATGCTTTTTTGTTTGTTTCAGTAACTTCGTGAAATGCGACCACCCGTCAGTTAAATACCCGAAAACCACACGGTGAGACCAATTGGTCGGTACGTGTTGGAATTTTTTCTTGTGCACCCCTTCAGGGTGCATTAGAGCATGCTATTTTGCGTCTGCGTCTGCGTCTGTGTCTGTGTCTGGGTCAGAAGCCAGTCGGAGAGTGGTTACACAACCGGAGAACGCCACCTATTTGAAAGAGCTATTAAATTGTCTTGTGTTACGAGAGAGCAATATTGTTTAACCCTCTCCCTCTCCACCGTCGCCCTACCTCCCACAGCGACTGACGTTGCCGGAACACTCTCTATGACCTTTTTCCTACCCCTACTCACGCCATCGTCACGACATCAACTAGTTACCCCCGAAACTGCAAGTGAGGTATAACAACCTGTTTGGGCCAGTGTCGAGAAGACTTGAACCTTTTTTTATTTCCTTTATTGTCTCTATCTTCAATCCACTATACTTTATTTTATTTAAATTAAATTATCATGAATAATTAAATAAATTCAAAATATATCTATCTACTATATCATGTCCACAATATCACCATACAAAATACCCTATTATAATCATAATATCCTTGAATTCATATTATTTTTTTTCCAAATTGTTCTTATTTAACTTCATATATACACGATAGTTATAGCTCTCCTATTAGTTCCCTTTATAACACGACATGGGATACTCAAGTACATAGTTTTAATTTATGGTAAATATGATGTTTCACAATTATTAATTTTTTCAACATTATACTTTATTAACCTTCATCAATTTTATGTTATATTGGCTGGCGCATTGTGTCTTAAGCATAAATTTCATTTGGTCTTTCTCATAAGACCTGAAGATGGTGCTGGTGGTGCATTGAAACATGTCAAAATAACTGTGTAGCTCTTGCAGCCAGAGATCAAGAAACAGGGAATTACAGCTAAGAAATAAATTCAATTTTTACTTTTCAAATCTAATAGGTTTCTGTCATTTCTCAAGAGTAATACATTAAATTTCAATATATGCATAGTCACATCATCCTTTGATTATTTCATCTTACTTTTAAGTGTAATTTACTCAAATATCTATTTTAAAATGTACCTAATTTTTAGATGTTTGTTACAATGTCAACATATTCTTGAGTAAAATGAATCATAACTTTTAATTATTACTACCAAATCTTTTACAAATACCATTTAAATATTGTTCATATATATTATATTTATATTACATATTTATCTTTCTTTCAAGTCAATCTAGTACAAATTGTCCAGCTTAAATTAACTTTGAATTGAATTTTTCTTTAATATTCTTAAACGTTCCTTACTAATCATTTCAAATGTTTTTCGAAAACATATATTTATTATACATTAAAGTTTTCACAGACATACATAATATTTATTATACACCTTTACAGGAATGACGCATATATTTGTTCATATGTTTTTCTAGTGTTTCTTAAATGTGTTAGTAAGATTGTTTTTAGTTCACAATCCAACATGTAATAAATAGTCTAAACCGACCACTTATGTGTGTTTCCACCGTAGGCTGTTCGAGGTTGATGACATCCTATGATTTTGTTAGCGTGTCGCAAACATCCACGACGAGTGTGTTAATCAAATCATTGCAATATCATGCGATGGGTGTCAACCACTTACCCCGTCGATTTATGGCGACGTCGATGATGTACCACACCTCACAAATACGTGCCCAGCTAGGTGCTAGATAGGTTACCCGTTTGAGACCGGCGTCTTGTTTCTTGCTGATGACAACCATTTGATCACAGCACATGCGTCTCAGAGAGATTTCATGATCAATCACACTAATCTTCTGAGGAGGTTGCGTATTGCTGAAAAACTTTGATACGACCGACTTTTAGTTACCCAGTTATTGTCACTCTGTAGGGTTAAACACCGAACAATTCCCTCCGTATTCTTCTAGCTGAACATAGGGCGTAAAATTGTTCTTGAAACTCATGCCAACTATGACTCCTTTGTCGTTGACTTCATCCAGTGGAAACAAAGTTTTGAAAATACTGGTGATGGTGAGTGGCTTCACCAGCTTTGCTTTGCGGGTGTAAGCGTCTTGACCTTCCATGATGCTTGATTGCTTTGACGACGGTCGTAATTATGACCGGCACGCCGTCAAGACTTCTCATTTTTAGGGGAAGACAAGGCGCACGCTGATTGGACGCAGCCTCTTGAGGGGTGGCAGGACCCTAGTGTCTTGAAAAATGTGTTGTAATATCTAAACACCTTGGCATCGTTGACTATATGATTAATGGGTAATAATAGGGCTAGGAAACTTTTCATTGGAATGTTCTGGGCGCGATAGAGAAATTACATAATAAAGTAAGGGCTGCAAACGTCTAAGGCTATGCTTTGAAGTTGTATCATGTTATGAGAGGTGCGTGAAGTGTTTTTTCATATAAATGCCGGATTTGACTATATATGGCGTGGAAAACTATAACAGTTAAATCATTCTCTCACGCCATTCTTGTCGATAAAGTTGGCGACCCAATGCGTCCCAAGCTGGGGGGGNTATTCCTTGTATTTATCACGTACATCCTTAGTATTAATAGGCATTGAGAACTTTGCCTACTAACAACCAAAGATGTTAATTCTCCTGCGTTGTGCCAGTCACCTTGAGGTATATTTCCAGTGGTAATTTTTTCTTTGTCAATATTAGAATGTTGAATATAGGAAGGACTTTTCCTTCCTAGAAAATTATGTAGAAAACAACACGATAGAACAATATCGTAAACTGTTTTTAAATTAGTGGCTATAAGATTTAATAGAACTCTGAAAAGATTTGCCACGATTCCAAAAGCAGTTTCCACTACCCGTCTTGCACGCGAAAGTCTTTAGTTAAATACCCACTCTTAATAGCCTATGGCATTAGCTTGACTATGGGGTTTCATTAAATTTGTCATCAAAGAAAATGCTTCATCTCCAATGAACACATAAAGCAGTCTATCATGGATTCCTCGCACATTGACTGGTTGTGGTATTTTTAAATATTTTGACATTAATAAATCATAAAAATCTGTATTATTTATAACACCTCCATCAGATACTCTGCCGTTAGTTCCACAGCTAACATAAATAAATTCGTAGTTGGCACTCACAACCGCAAGCAATACTTTACTAAAAAATTCGTTGTAATTGTAAAAGTACGATCCCCTTCCTGGTGGCTGTTTAATTGCTACATGCTTGCCATCCATTGCTCCCAAGAAATTTTCAAATTGACCTATCTTCTTAAAATCCATCGCTATCTTAGTCCAGTCCTCTTCTTTTGATAGAAACTGAAGACAATATAAATTATTTCATTTTCACTTAACGGATACATCTATACAAGATTCTACCCGAGAGACTCCATCTCTACAAACCTTTCAAACTTCGAGTTCACGTAGGCGAGCTCAAAATGCTAACTCTTCATGGACAAAAGAGAGCGATCAATTTATTAAAGTTGGATTGATAACCTTACAAGAAGTATCACAAACGGATAAACAAGAATCTAAAAGCCAGGAGATAACATTTGGCAAAAATGTGGGGCAGCAGCTTAAAGATATTGATCACAGACAGAAGATTATAGCACAAAAATTGATCTCAGACGTTCTCTTATATGCTAAGATGGGAAATTTACATGAAACCTGTATGATAAACATAGCATCACAACCAGTAGCTTATCAATATCAAAATCCTTCTTATATACATCGCCCTCTAGTCCCACAACAAATATATATGGTTAATTTACCTTCTACTTCAACTCAATCTACAACAACCTTTCAAGCTTTCATCAACTTTAATCAAACTAATAATCAGAAATTTGTATTGTGAAAACATTTATTAGAACATGTAAATATCAAAATATTACTAGCTAGTTTTAATTAAGTAGTAGTTTGACTAGGGTTGACTTTGAGCTTGTAGCAAGCGATGTATGAAAATAGTAAAACCATTACTTACATATCAGTATATGGCACGGCATGTTTCTGGGACTATTTTGCCAAGTAGCTGAGTAGAAATAATACAACTGTATTTTAGGTCTTTAAAACTTCTACCAGTCACCAAAAATCTCAGTGTTGCCATTATAAGTTCTTCTGGACTAACTGCATCTCTCATCATAGTGGTATCTTTTACAATCAGAGGTTTAACTAAATCCAACAAAATACTTTCTTAAATAATTGACAAAATCAGGAGGTTCACATGATTGTATGGATTGTAATAAACGTAAATGAGTATAGTGCTTCCTTTTTCTTAACCATTCCTTAGTCCGAACACGTTTATTCTTCCTTTTTTTCAGAGAAGATAATGACTGCACCAACTATTTGAGCAATTTTAGCTTTCTCTGATAAAGAAGCCATGGTAACAGTTGATAAGTATAGTTCACAGCGTGAACGACAAATTACTGAGGGTTCAGGTAATCTGTGGAGAGTGTTGGATGGATCCGTGGTTGGGTAACGGTCGCGAGTCGGGTCCGGGTCTTTCTAGTGAATGGCCCGCTTTAAACTAAGTAACAAGAGTACTCATTATAAAATTATTTTTTTTCTTAGCTATAGGCAAATATATATATTTTTATTTAGGGTTTTGGAAATTAGAGAAATGAAAATTCATATAACATATAATGTTATTGTAACAATGTGTATTTTTTCATATATATCTGTTGGGGAATGTGATGCTCTTTTCTCCCACCAAAGGTATTTATCAATATATATTATTTCCTTTCATATTTGAAGAATAGAGGGTAAAATGGTTGAAATTCCCACCACTCAAAATTTCCAGGACAACTAATTTTACATCTTAAAACCCCATAAGGACCCCAGAAAATACTTGTTAATTAATTTAAATATGACAGAAACATCTCTTAACCATTATATAAAGTGCAAAATAAAGGTATAATGATTGTATAAAATATGGATGCATTAATTCAATTTGAGCTAAAATTGGACTTTTCCCCCCTCTCCTCTGTACCCTTCGTATCTTACGAGCTATATACTTTTATTTTGCGTATGGAATCTCTGGCCTGGAGGTATATATATTGTAACCAGTTATTCGTCTGTGTGCAGATTTTAGACACTCTGGTAGCACAGAGCATTGCCCACGATATACCTATGGAGGTTGTCTACACGTCGTACCCGCTATTAGATGACGATAATGATTATGAAGGTGTGAGGCCAGTGATGATATTAAACATAACTTAATCCTAACCAACCATATACCCTGGTGACAGTTGGGATAGTTCCCCATTCAGGAAAAGTAACCATGGTACCAGCCCCGGAAATCTAAACCCTGGCCCCTAGGTTCGTAGCCAGGTGCACAGACCACTGTACAACAGGGTCGGTATGATTTGGGTGAACCATGGATAAGGCTCGTACTCTGCACCATACCATTTATCTACGTTATGGTTAAAAAAAAATCAGGCCTTAATACCATTGTTTTCTTAAGAGGAGTACAGTAAACCACACCAAGAGTCTATGCCTGATTGCCTGGCTCAAGATGTAGACCTATCTATGCTAGATGTTATACTTTGGTTGAGACGGGCTCTTAAATTGTCTGTGACAAGTATTATATGGTAAAACGTAAGGCACTGATGCGTAATAAATGGCATGGTAGCCTCTTGGCTAGGACTAAGGAAGGCCATTGCCAAGGAGAAATAGCCACTTTCGTTCCAACGATTAAATGTTAAATTATATCCAGGTAACAACACACATACACGTGACACGCTCTAAGGTCACGTGGTCAAGGCCAATTATAGGAGGTATACATAAAAAAAAAGTTTAGTGTGACTTTTAGAGGTTGAAGGAGAATATTTGGCAAGCAAGTTTATTAAAATACTAGATCTTAAAACTGGTATAACCAAGGTCATTGATAAGCGGTCTACCTTAGCTTCGTTAGGAAACGCCCACATCACTAGGTGGATGTTTTAAGGCACTTCATTTTTTATATATTTCATTTCTCTTTCTTGAGAGGTCAGAATTAGAAATATCTTAGGTTTGAAACACACGTCTAGATGCTTTAGTGTATTACTTTAATAAACAAATATATTTAATATAAGCCAAAACACCTTGTATATAATAATTTATATGCTCGTTTAAGGTTTATATAAACTAAAATGAAATAGATTAACAAATTTAGACAAACAAACCATCATTTTAAATGTTAGAGGCTCAGGATGTAAGAAAAAACAGTAGTTTAAAACGAAAACCTAATTTTCCAACTGAACTTTCATATTTTAATTCTTTGGTTACATCACCATATAAACACTAATTTGCATGTGGTTTTAGAGCTTTAAACAAAATATTTCTCCTTGTTTGAAAAAAATCAACCCATTCTGCAAATAAAATATCTATCTTTGATTGAGATATTAACTCAACCCGTAGTTTAGTTTTAAGAATCATCGAATATAAAGATTTTGGCAAAAATGTATACATACTAAACAAAAAAATAATATTAGGTTAGAAATACTTCATTTTGTTTGATTGATACTTTTCCTTCTTTATTTTTTTAATATTTACATTTGGTCAAAAATAAACGTTATGATATGATAGCTGGTCTTAGCATACATTTTACCTTCATTCTTTGATTGAATAATTAATATCCTAGGCGGGGAAAACCTTTATTGTTTTAGAATGTTTTTAGACTGTCGTTAATTCGCAATTAAATTAATAATATTGATTATGGATTGCAAATTTAATGTTAAGTAGTATATTCAGTCAAAATATTTTCTTAACTTTAGTTTCGTTAATGAATAATGTAAATTAAAATCGGTATAATTAAGTTTAAATTTTTTTTTGTATTTTATATTTTTTTCAAAAACCAATGAAATGATCGTGAAATATTTTTAGATAGCCATTTTAATTGTTTAAGTGTGGATTTTGGTTTTCCTTAAAATAAATAGTTTTGCAATACCAATATGTTCAGTAATGTTTCCAACTAACACTTAATTTCGTGTGTTTGTTGATAGTATTTCAAAGTAATATTTTATATATCACATCTATCCTATGATCTAAGTGTAGGTTTTGGTGTTTATTTTTAAAAATATTATTTCATTAGGCCTACAAATAGCTCAAATATGTTTCTACATTACAATTTGATTTTGAGTAGATAATATTTTAAAGTATTTTTAATACACCCACTCTATATTCTCATTCAAACACTCTTTTTATTACATACATTTAAACTCTCTCTTACACACACACACACACACACAATATATATATATCTTTTCCACACACTTATTCTATCTCTCAAACTCTCCCACACACTCTCTCAGACTCATTATCACTCTCTATAACGCTCTCTATTTTACACGATCTAGCTCTATCTCAAACATACTTTCTGTCTCATTCACTTTAGCTCTATATAACAGGCTCTAGCTCTCTCTCACACACTTTCTCTCTCACAATTTCTCTTTCTAACAATCTTCCTTATAATATCTTTTACATATTCTTTCCCACAATTTCTTTTTTCTTATTTTTATCATACATTCTATTTCACAATCTATCGTTCACAATATCTCTATATGACACAATCTTTATCTCACACACACACATACACACATACTATCTTTCTCACAAACACTTTCTTTCTCACGAACCCCTTTTCTCACAAACACTTTCTTTCTCACACACTCTCTTTCTCACAAACACTTTCTTTCTCACACACTCCCTTTCTCTCACAAACAGTATTTCACACACTTTCACACAAACTTTCACACATACCTATCGCAAACAATTTCCATCAGACACACACAATATTTCACACACAATCTCTTTCGCGCATTCTTTTTCACACACACTAACTTTCACATACACACACACACACACTTTGTTTCACACACTATTTTTTAAAACAAACTATCTGTCACAAACACACACTCTCAAGCACACTCTCTCAAACACACACTTTCTCACACACACTCTCACTCTCTCTCACACTCTCTCTCAATCTCTCTCTATATCACAATTTATTTCATGCACATTCACTTTTCCCACTATATCCATTTCACACAGGCTCTCTCACTATCACTTTATAACACTCAATCACAATCACTCAATCACAATCACTTCCTCACACTCACTATAACAAACTTTATATTACTAATGAACCGTCGCTTCTCCTATCAGATATAAGAAGTGACGATTAATATAAAAATATTATACAATGAAGGCTTAGGAAGGAACAAACATAAGAGAGATATACAAGTTTAACAAATCAGTTTATTTAAATATAAATATTAATAGAATTACATAAGGTTTAAATAGATATTACACTAAACAGTCCTTTGTTAATTAAGATAAATAAATTGTTTACAATATAAGCAGTAATTCTAATAGGGAATAATTGAAGAAAACACTTTTGTTTTACGTGCAAACAACCCTAGCAAGGTTGAGTCTTTGTTAGTTTGAGAGTAACTCTTGAATATGACTTAACACACATTCCGCTACATAGGCGCGTCTTCCTCAACACACCAGCAATAGGCAACATTACATAGTATCTATCTAGCCTCACGACTACTAGACTTAGATCTGAAATGCGTTTACATAATATATTATAGTTAATAGTCGTTTACGATATCAAATTCCATAAAGTCCTTGTTTAAAGAGTTACTTCGATGGTAGTTAAATGAGCTATCTAGCATAAGTTAACTCCATGGTGAGTTATTTAACCCAAAGATTAAATTCTAAAATTAACTAAACTATTAATAGGTTGTTCATTGTCAAGTCTAGTTATTAGCTAAAAAGATTATATAGTAATATTATTATATAGAGTATTATATAATATTCTATGCATAGCAACTTTAAGAATTTTAAAGTTATTAGATTAAAAAATAAGTCAAGACATTGAAAGTAAGAAACTGATTTTTCAAATAGGTTAAAACTTTAAGCTTGTAATAATTCAAAACATCTTTTCACTTCAGTATCAGACAATCGATTTGATTCCCTCTTAAAATTCATTGAATTTAAATAAACAAAAAAATAGGCCTACATTCAAATGTGTGTGTATCCTACAGTATATAATATTGTAATATTGAATACGTTATAATATGTTTTTCCCTAATGAAAGCCTGATGTATTTAATATCATGACCACTGATTTGGATAAATAAACAATCAAGAAACATATAAAACGTAACTTGAAATGTTCTTAAATACCTAGGTTATACCTTGAATTGTGCTTTCAAATATATTGCGATCCTGAAGTATAAAGCTTCGTGATCATATATATGAGACATATTGATTATGCTTTCTTCAAATATATGGATAGAATATGGTAATTATGTTTGCAGACTTTTTAGACCTGTGGAGAAAAGGTTTTGCAATATTCACTGATAATTTCGGTAGAATATGAAAAGCTTTCCATTTTGAAAATCATCTTTTCCTTCTTTTAGCCATCACACAAAGGACTCTGGGCTCTTTTAATTTGGGTATATTTCATTTTAACAAAGTAAAATAACTCAAGTAAAGGATTTTATCTGTTCAGATTGAGCTTTACCGCTGCGTTTGGAATTGCTTTCCAGCTAACCCTACTAAAATAATTAATTGCGTGACCATTTTTTTTTGCTTAGTATTGTTTTTATTACCTAGGGTAAGGTTAAATTTTTTTAACACTTCCCTACCATAAAAAGTTCATGGAAATACTTCCTTTTTAACAATTCAATTTTTTTTAAATAGAGATTAGCGTCTCATAAAATTAGATTGTTTCATTTAATCATCACCATAAGATCAATAAAACAGTGTCTTTATCTCTGTGTAAAGTAAACAATTATTTTGAGAAATTCAAATTATGATCTAATTAGAATGTTTAAATAAAGCTTTGGAAATATAATGCAGTACAGACCACTTTAATAACGTATTAATAATTATTTACACATTTATCAAATAAAGTTTAAACAAAAAATAATATAAAACTTTTATATCTTTGAAAAATTGGATCCATCACAGATTTACGGGAAGCTGAGTTAATAAAGACTAAGAATAATATTTCAAGGCCTTTTTTATTTGTATGATAATTATTAAATTGTTATAGTTAAAATATGATACTAAAAGTAAATTTTAATTACTATATACTGTGCTGTCAAGAAGATTACAAACCCTTAACACTATACATTCTTAAGAAAGGATCGTTTAGGTGTGTTCTATTCCCACTTATTACACTATTGTTGAATCAATAAAATGAACTAAGCTGTTTATAGCAAATTTAAAAATTAACATAAATAATATTAAATATATACTACGATTATTAAACCCAAATAATTGATTCGATAGCCAAAATCATCACAAAACAAATTCAAAATCATAGTAAAATTAATCTATAGAAATAATGCATTGTTTATACCCAAAAGAGGGTTCCATACGAGGAAGCTTGGATTAAACTTTGAGATTGACGTGACGAAAAATAAATAGTATGGTGTAACAAACTGACTTTTTCGCTCCTTAATAAAAAATTAATATATTAACTTAAAACTCATAAAATATGCTAAACGAAATTATAAATTTTGATACAGAAACATTATGATAAAATGAGCATCACATTAAATCAAAAAGCAAAAATGAAGTAATAGGTTTTGTTACAGAAATACATTGGGGAAAAAAGCATACATTTTCACCAAATGACAGGGTAGCCACGTTTACCAGAATTCCATTTAAAAAATAATAATAATTTACATAGAGGTTTAAAACTATTGGTTTATTTATGAAGATACATTAACAAATTATAATAGACCTACAAATATTGATTATAAGTTGATTTGTACCACAAATAGATGCAGAAATATGATCCCAACTCGAGGTCTCGGCTTATGTGGGGTACTATTTATGTAGTACTTTAAAAACTATAAATGGGTGTGACTATTGAGAAAAATAAAATGATTATTAAATAAAATACGATAGAGCAGTGAGAAACTTAAATATCGACGTATCCATGTGCGGGACTATTGAAAATACCTTCCTTTTGGTTATATTAACACATAAGACAACAGCTTACCTTAAGTTTCTTTAGCAACCGTGTGACAGACAGCGGTTGTGGTGTAGTTCCTTTGCATTTCCGGGATTAGGCACCAAGAGATAATCCGTCAATAAAATTGTCGATTGATGCCTAGCGTTAATATATTAAGAGCAACAGTGACTTTAAACAAAATACACAATAAAGTAGAATATATTTGATCACCAAATACATGTGAATGATGTGTGTATGTGTGTGTGTGTGGGGGGGGACCACGTAATACAGATGATTAATAAAAAAATAGCTTTAAGCTCTTTATAGTCATTATTTTCAAATGTGTGAGGGTAAGTAAATGATAACCTCTCTATGATGATAATAATAATAATAATAAAAAAAATAATAATACTTAGCACCACGTTTTACTACCAGTTCAGGTTATACGCTTAAGTACTAATTACGAAAATGGGTTAAGCGGTGTTTACATTGACGTAGAACCACGGCTGAAATCAGACGTGGATGCAATTGAGACGTGAAGACGGCTAATGTACACAC
>CABFWO010003412.1:0-10912 GCA_902155825.1 Timema genevievae
AATTTATCTTTGAGACTAAAACACTTGCCGCAATTCTCGCACAGGTGTTTATTCGTGTGATTCTGGATTTTGTGTCGAGCGACGTCCTTCTCTTTCAAGAAGCGTTTATTACACACGTTACATTTGTGCGGGCGTTCTTTAGGATTAGCCGCGCAGCTATGGACCGCGAGCATATGTTTCGTTTTGAAGCATCGGCCACACCTGTCGCAGTCGTATCTATGCTCGCGAGTGTGTACCTGGAGATCGCCCCTGGTTTTGAAGCACACGTCACAATCTTCACACTTGTAGTCGTCTTTTCTTTTCCGCACGAGGATGCGTTGCGTAAAGTCGTATTTGAGTTTAAGGCATCTGTCGCACACTTCGCATTTGTCTGAGTTTGATTTGCTCTCGCCGTGCAGCGTGAGCCGGTTGTGTAACTTGAAGTACCGCCCGCAAACGTCACACTTGCATGTCGGCGCATCGCTATGCAGGAGACTGTGATTACTAAAATGGTGCCTTGCCGTGAAAGATTTGTCACAAACCTTACAGTGGTAAGGACTCGTTTCACTATGTATGATACTATGGCGGCTAAGGTTACCTTTGAATTTAAAACACTTCCCGCACTCCCTACAAACGTGAGGTTTTTCCTCTATATGCCCTTTTTCGTGCAAGCTAAGATGACCGATTTTACTGAAACTTCTATCACAGTGTATGCAGCTATAAAATATTTTGTCGGTTTGTTGGTCACTCTCTTTGTAACCCCCTTCTGAAATGGTATCATCTTGCGTTAGACTGTTTTCTTCTTTGATTTCTAAGCTCTTATTAGAGATTTGTTCTTTATTCGTAGTAAGTGTGATGTCTTCAGTACATTCTGCCTTTATTAAATGCTTTTCAAAATTAGTTGTACTATGTGTAAATGATTCAAGATCATCTTGTCTTCCAAAAACTTCTGGTTCATCCTAAAAGAAAAAAAAAATGAAAATTTTTGATGGGTCAATTTCAAATTTAATTTAATTATGTGTGTATATGCATGTATATATTATTATTTTTTAATTATTTATCACCGCGTATTACTACCCGTTTGGGTTATACGTTTAAGTATTAATTATTCTAATGGGTTAGGAAATGGGATGGTATTAATTTAAAGGAAATGAACCTGCTTTGTGAGTGGAAAACCATCCCCAGTTCACCCGACCGAGATATGAACCTCAATCTCTCCGTCCTCTGCAGTCTAGCTCAACACGAAACTAATGTGTTAGCTAACTACGTCACCAAGGCGGGTATTTTCATGACTAAACCAAATAGTTTGAGCTGTAGAGGATTAAAAGAAATATCTTTACCAAAAAAAACTACTTTAAAATTAGAAAAATAATTTTGTGACAGTGTAAGTCTCTTTGAAATTTATTCAGGAAATTGTAGTTTTTGTTTCAAAGTTACATCTTTATAACTCACCCAAATAAAATATAAATACATTAACATGGGGAAATCCTAGCTTGACTTACAGTGACATTCCAGGTCTGAAACATCGTTAAGATAAAGGCCTACCTTAATTTCTTCTTTAATTCCTGGGAAGGTGAAACTGGTCCAGCCAACCAAATTGGAGTGTTTGTCCGTGTCAAGGCCATCATTTGACGAGTCCGGATCACTCTGTGGAAAAAAAAAAAAAGTTTCTGATAGATCATGCGGAATGTCCGAGGGAACAAATATATTATGTTAAAATAAACAAAATACAGTAAACTCCCGATTATCCGCGGGCAGATTGTCCGCTTTGCGGCCTAACCGCAACATCACCAACAGCAGGGGATACGTTTTTGAAAAACACTGCGTTGCTGCGGAATACAGGGCTACCGACTGTTGTACTCAGTAAATCCCTAGAGAAGAGAAAATGACCAGAGAGACTAAAAGTTTATGCAAGGAGGACTGCACCTAATACCTGGACTGGAAACCTGATTATCTGGAACAAGGAAATGACACGCTCCTATCTGACAAGCTGATGTTACAGAAAATACATCGCGGGAAGAGGAAAAAGGAATCAACTGCGATGAAGCAGAAGACTAATACAGACTTTCTAAATGATGTGTCCATTTTGAATATACTGTAGATTGATATAAAGTGGGCTTTTTATCAATCATCTTAGTGCGTGAAATATAATTATGTGTTCATAAACACAATCACAATAGGTGATTACTAGCTTGAATTGAATATGCTACAATCTCTTGTTTTACTAAATATGCTGATTATCCGTGGTTTTGGGTTATCTGAGGCACTTGTCCCTTCCATCACCGCAGATAGTCGGGAGTTAACTGTATTATGTTTGTATGGAAGGTTTTTCGGCTGGAGTTTGAGTTGAAATTAATGTCTTCGAGCTTGAGAACTGCGTTGAGGAAATAAGCTCACGCTTTAGATCATAATTTTATAAACATCCCGTTGTTAGACATTATGTCCATGAACTACATCATTATTTGGTAGTTTAGACTGAACCGCTGGGTACAGAAACCAAACAACAATCTTGTCTTGTCCGGATACCTTTGAAAGAAGATTGAGGTTTGAATCCCAGATGGATGTATTGAGGATGTTGGAGTACATGATATGGTAGAGGAAGCAAGGGTGAGATGGTATGGGCATGTAATGAGGATGTAAAAGAAGAAGACGCCAAAGAGAATGATGAAGATGTATGTAGGAAAAAGATTGCAAGGGAGACCAAGAAAAAGATGGAAGAAGCAAATAACAGAAAGTTTTCAAGTGAAAGGAAAAGTATTGAAAAGATTAAAGAAGGAATAATGGTAGAAAGATAGTGGAAGATGGAGACATTTGACTAAACTGATCTGTGGAAACAAGATGATGATGGGTTGGTTGGCAAAACCAATATTTTAAGATGGATTAGGCAGTAAATTGTGTGAAATAATGGATTAGGCAGTAAAGTGTGTGAAATAATGAAGTATTTTTACGTAAACAATGTAGTTTAGAGGTCAAGTGAACCCAAATTTGCATGGAGGTAGAGCGGAAAACCATTTAGGAAAAACCACCCCCTAGTTCACCTGACCGAGATTCGAACCTCGATCTCTCCGTCCTTGGCAGTCTGACCCAACATGAAACTAGTGTGTTAGCCAACCACGCCACCGAGGCAGGTCAGTAATTAAATCAATGTGAGGGATGAACTGGGAGCATGGAGGTCTGTAGAAGAGTTCTGAGTGAGGTCAGGGGTCTGTGACGACTCTGCAATACTCACTGAATATGGTGAAACGAACTTTACCTCCAGTTCCAATTTGATCTCTTGTTTGACTAGAACTTGTGGGCTCATTTCTGGTATTAACAGTGTACAGTCCCTCTTTACATCCTCCATCATTTAACGGCAGGAGAACAAAACAATTCAGTATCGTGCGGCAGAATGTCAGAGGGACGTCAGATCGTGGAAAACCTGCCAACAAAACAAACAAACGACTTATAAAATGGTGAGTGTGTCGTAGCGTACCCAATCACTCTGCGGCAGGCAAAACCAAGCTCGATTATGTGCGGCCTGCTGACTTTTTGACAAACCAACATACTTTACGGCTCGACTCATCTAAATGGCAAACATTGTTAAGAGATATTTTTTTAAATTAAAAATTACACCTTGACACGGGAATCAAATCTCGGACCTTTGGCTTAGTATGCAAATGACCCGCCTCGGTGACCTAGTTGGCTAACGCGCTAGATTCGTGTTGAGCCAGACTGCCAAGGACGGGGAGATCGAGGTTCGAGTCTCTGTCGGGTGGACTGGGGGTGGTTTTCCCTAGATGGTTTTCCGCTCTCCCTCCACGCAAATGCGGGTTCACTTCCTCTAAATTTAACCTTCCCAATTTCTAATCAATTAGCATAATTAATACTTAAGTGTATAACCCGAACGGGTATTAAGACGCGGTGATAAATAAATAGATAAAGTACACCAATGCTCTAACCAATGGGCTTTCCAGGAGTCTTCCCGTGTCCAATGTCGTTCTTTACCTAAATCTTAAGGCAGAGTCTGTGATGGACATGCGAAAATTGTCGGCAACATATGAGTCATCAATTAAAATCATGGGGCCTCAAATAATACGGCCATCTTTGACTCGGGAGGGTTTTATACTGCCAAAATTACAATGGAAACTGTACAAATGCGCATACCATGATGGATTAAATAGCATTATTTGGAAAGAGCCAGTAAGTGAGTTTGGTGTACCAACATTTTTTCTATTTACTCATTAAAGATTGATTGCCAAAAAGTGTTAAAACTTTTGAACCAAATATGTACCATGTTTGACAGCGTGTGAACTTTTTTTTTTCTTGTGAAAAGGAACAAACAGCCCGAGACATAACAACGGCTTACAGACACTCAAATGTCATCCATTATGAAAGTGATGTAAACACAAGATACAAAACTCTAATAGGCTTATTCCTACCTGAGCCGCAAATAAAAGGTTTCATAACTCTAGTGAAATGTTACCATCATCATATACATCTAGGATTAGGCTTATTTTGAGTCTGTTCTGTCTCAAGTCATGATCCTCCCAGCGCAGTCAGCCAGGTCAGGTCATCTTCTACCTTGAGGTCTGTATTTACAATATTATTATTATTACCGTGTCTTACTACCCGTTCAGGTTATACGCACTTACGCTAATGTGTAATGGTAGGGTGATTGTGAGATGAAATGGAGGACCTACAGTTTAACGTGGGATCCGAACCACGGTGGAGGCCTGGCGTTCCACACATTCACAAGTTGTGATTAATACACGTCTTATCAGAGGTGAAGGAAGTGGTTTGGCAATCAGATAAATCTGTGCGCTGGGACCAAGGATTGAACCCCGGACCCAAGTATAGAAGTCCGACACCTTACCCCTAAACCGCCAGGTCAACCTGTATTTACAATATAATGCGGTCTAGTTCAATTTTTCTTCTTTTTTTAAACATCATGTCTTACTATCCTTTTAGGTTATACACCTATGTACTCCTTACGCTAATGGTTAAAGAGATTAGAATGGTTATATTTAAAGGAAGTGTACCCACATTTGCAATAAGAAAGAGTGGAAAAACCACCCTCAGTACACCCGACCCAGATACGGATCTCGATCCCATCATCGGCAGTCTAGTCTGACACAAGAGTAGCGCGCTAGACCATGCAGCCCCCCCAAAGAGTGTGGTTACATTCTTAATAGATAATTATGCCATTGGTCTTTGTATGTATTTAGATTGTTTTAAGTAGGCTACCTAAACATTATAGATTCAGCCCTGACTGAATATAGATTCATTTCTTTTATGACCTGCTAAACTTTAAGTTAGAGTTTAAAATCTAATCTTTATTTTATTTTTATATGAGGACTAAAAATAGTGTCTATTACGTGGAACAGGAATGTGCTTCAAAGTAGGAACATGGTATAGGAAAGGCGACTCTAACTTTTAAGTCAAAAATGTAAACCTAATATTGAAAAGATGAAATCACAGGACATGAAGAAAATTGCTACACATCACGTTACTTAACATTATGCCACCCAGCTGAGGTCATCGGATTTTTCTTGAGCAATAGAAATCCAATCACAGCTTTCTATGGTGGGTTGTAAAAAGAACCCTGGAAGTTATGTGAAAATACCTTTATCAGCAAAATTGGTAGGTTCTTCACTCTCGCTCATAGAAATTATCGAGTGCTGATATAATCAGTCAGTCCAGAAAGTGCATGTATAATATCTCAAATAGATAAAACATTATGATAACCTTTGGCATAATCCAGATACCATACCGCCAAAGGAAAATAACTAAAACTAAAGCTCATTTTAAAAGTTGGTTATATCAATATAACACTTCCCAACTTAACCTAATCCTACAATGGTAGACACATGAAAAGTTTTTAAGTTGGGTTATCCTGTAATTATTTTTTTACTACCCCGTATTACCCATTTGGGTTTTAGAGATTAAGGTAATATTTAACAGACATGTAGCAACATTTGTGTAGAGGGAGATTGGAAAACCATTTTAGAAAAAATTACTTTCTATACATCTGACTGAGATTCAAACCTTGATCTCCCAGTCACTGGCCGGTTATCTTGTTAATTATCAACATATTTAGTGAAATACATGTTTAAGTGTGTTATATTTTATTAAGTTGCCACTCCTGTACAGTATCACATAGGTTTATATACGATACCAACATGTTAACGTTAATCCTGTCACCTGGTAAGTATATTAATTACGTTTTAACAGGGCTGTAGGGTCTGTACACAAACCTTCGACTAGAACTCCTCTTATCTTTCTACTGTCAGACTCCTTCCTAAAAGTTTATATTAATTAGTAACAACAGATTTACCATAGTAAAATGCTCAAAAATAAAGATATTACTTCGTGGGGAAGCTTATTTGGCATTGTGAATTTATGTGTGAATAAATTTGCCAGTCAAATTTACAAATATAGGTCCTAAATAGTCTTTAAAAAAATATAAAATATTGTTGTAATATAATATAAGTTTTTATTTTTAAGCCATAGTGGTACATTTTTACAGACTTGGACTCCCTCCACCTTATAAAAAGACCTGCTATTTAATCCAAAAAACCAGTCTGGACTAGGCTACATTATACTTTTTTTTAACCTAAACATAGTATTTAAAGAGTACGGGAATCCTTCAAAGGCCAATCGCTTGTTTTTTAATCATTTATGAACCTCTTACCCCCCATGTAACATCATGTAGACGTTAGAGCCCCGGTATCACCACTCCTTCCCCCTAACTAACCATGCAATAGAGTTATACTGTTTTATGGATGATCCTAAATTCACATAATAATACACATTTATTTTCAAAACGATTGGAGTTTGCTGCGAGTTATAATTTCTGAAAGTGTTTTTCCTATAACGTTTTGAGAAGAAAAAAAAAAGTACAAACTTACATTAATGTTGTTTTGTTTGCCGGTTGCATGATGAGATTGTTTTAATGAATAAACAAATTGAAAATAAAATCTCATGGTACCTTAGAAACTATTATTTTGGACACTATTTAACTGTTAACTATTGTAAAGTTCCAAAAATCTTAGTATTTAATAATCATCAAGTCACTTTTAAAATATATTTATTTAATTTTGCTCTCTTAAATACAATGATAAATTGATTATTTGAAGCAGTCTTTTTCTTAGTCAAAGATTATAAAAAGTAAATATTATAGATTTAACATTTATTAGATAGTAGATAGATAGTTTTAGTATTTTATTGATTTTGAATGTTTCCAGAAAATTTAAGTCAAAAATTCACTATAGAAATAATTTTTATCATAAATAATTAAGAGAATACTTTATATACTGAACATAAAGTGTAACTATTTATTAAATCTACGTTATATTTCTAGACAGTCATAACAACAATCCTTAACTATAAATTTTTAACTTCTGCACGATCAGGAGAGTAATTTCTTTTAACTTTTGATTCAGAAATAGATAACAATATTGGCACGTCTCAAAGGGCATTATGACCCCACCTTGCCCTCCCAGACCTCCTACAGTGATACACCGGACTGGATAATGAAGAGGAAAAAAATTATATCTTAGAGTCTAGAAAAAGTAGATTGACGCAGCTCATTCAAACCCAAATAGCTATCCATCAAAGCTGGACATGTTATATTTTACCAATATTGCTTAGTCTCGACATAGTTTATAAGGATACGAAGTCTGTGCAGCAAAGAATTTGAGGTTGACTGGTCCTCCAAAAGAAGCTGTCCAAGAAATAAATTAAGTTCTCCCACTTCAGTGAGGAGGGCATTGGTCGGTGATTGCAGTAGGGTATTAGAAACATATATACTTTAATCAAGAACGGTACATTTATAAAATTATATTATATGGGTGGGAGCCCTACTAGGAACCCACCACTGATCGCATAGCATTTTAAACCTGTCACAATTTCTAGATATTTATAAAAAAAATTAGGGAGCCAAGAACCCAACATGTCTAGTGTCATGACTAAAAATCGCACGATCGACTATACCTTAATTCGACGTCCTTCATAATTTAATCTAATTAAGCTTTCTCGCACTCTGTCAGATGAAGTTGACCGCACGACATCAATCCATTTATATGCTACTGCTTGAAAGTTGAGACTATAGAGCTGGCAACCGTGTATTAGTAGTGTTATTTGAATTTCGTGATGGCTGCCATTACTATTTCAATAAATGAATAAAAGTTTCTTTATTGTATTAAGTTCAAAAACATCGTTCCTATGTATGTGAGATAATATTTATGCGAGTATAATTAAATGGTTGTGTGAATAATAGTATTATTAGCTGTTTCAGACTATTAGAACTACATACATTAAAAGTGAGCCTTTTCAATGTGGTTGTATTCTTTGTTGGTGTAAACTTACATCATTTCTTAGGTTATATAAAAATAAGTCTTCTATAATAGAGTGAAGTGAATTTGACTAAATTATGCATGATTTTACTTCTCAATCAAAATAATATCAATCAAGAACTACAAAACGCATGGTAAAGTTTATAAAGTCATAACACAAAGTTTGTAATACACCTTATAGGCTAGTGAGTTGCACCTTTAACAAAGCTTTTTTCCTATGCACTGAACCACTATTGCATTGTTTTTATAGTAAAGTTTACAAACTTCCATTCCTTATGAGTCACAGTTTGTTGGAAGTAAACAGTTTGGAGTATATCTTTAATTTGTTTAAACAGGATGAAAAAACGATAGTCCAACATCTGCAGGATTGTGGTCTATTACGTAAAAAATTGCATTGTAACCGATGCCGGCTGTCAATGACTTTGGAACATGATACCAGAATTAAAGGTTCCTACGCTTTAAAATGCAAAAAATGTTTAAAGGCTATACCTTTAACGAAAGGGACATGTTTTGAAGGCGTCGACATTCCCTTTCGTCTTTTCTTCATTCTCTTGTGGTTGTGGTGTTGTCAAGTTCGTAGTCTTCTCGTCCACCGTTTAATTGGCACTAGCAGGAAGACAATCTTGGAGTGTTACCGTTTATTTAATTACATTTGTGCGTGGAAATTGTTGCAGCTCGATGATAAATTTATCGTAGGAGGTCCCGGTGTTGTTGTGCAGGTCGACGTGTGTGTACTCACAAACAGAAAGCAAACCCACTCTGGGGAGAAACTGTTACTCGGTATAGTCGATACTCGGGAGCGCCGTGGGATCTTTGTCATTGTCCCCGATAGAGAAGCGGAAACTCTGTGTGAGGCGATCGAAGAACACGTACTCCCCGGTTCCGTTATATGGACAGATTGTTCAAAGAGTTATAAGAACTTAAATTTTTGGAAGGGCGTGTCACCTTTCAAGCACTGCACAGTCGATAAGTCCAAAAACTTTGTCGACCCCAAAACGGGGGCGTGCACCAACGCGGTGCTGGCGCACTGGGCGAGGCTCAAGAAATTTTTCCGCGAGATCGGAGTGCCAAGTTGGAAAGTGTTGCCCGAACACATAGACAGGTTCAAATGGCACCATTTTTATGGGCCCGATGAAATCGCCTCTTTCCAAGCATTTCTCAAACATTTATCCGAGAGGTACGCAGTTCATTAAGGTAAGGAATTCCATTTTTTTGGGAATATTAGGCCTACCTTATATCTAATGCATATAAAATTATTTTCTTTGTTTTGTTCTTACAATATAATATGTCTATCTTATTATTACAGGGATTACATCTTAAAATTACGGCATATCGAAAAGTAGGCCTACTTAAAAGGATTGGATACGGAGTCTGTAGATAGGGCCGCTTAATATTGACCCGTGATCCTTTGCCGCGTTTGGCATCATCTTTTCCCGATTGTTTATTTGATCGATATTATTTTAATTATGAGTATATGAAAGGTTAGGCTATGTTAGGTTGGGTAAATTTCATAACTATATAAATTATGAAAGGTTTGCAAGATGGGGATGTAGGTATCATAATAAGATGGCTATTTTAAACATTAATTTGGGCTTCTAGATATTTGTGACATCATCTTAACGGGTGTGTGGCATTTAAAATCTGTTCAATGCTGATGGATTTTGTATGAGGCTACATTGTGTTTCATTTTGTACTGTTAGTCAAATGTATCAAAATTTCTTCAAACAAGATAAAAATATTATTTTCTCTAATTTGCAAGAGTTGAATTTGCTTCGGAAAAAGGTGAAATAGGGTGGTTTTCAATGATTAAGTTATTGCGTGTTTGTAAAAACGATAAAAGTTTTTTTTATTCCTTCTTAGGCGAGTTAATTTGTTGTATTTTTCAATAAAAAATATATCTGTTATGGTAGGCCTGTTATTCGATTTGTCATATTATTTTATCTGTAAAAATAATCATAGAATATTGATATTTTGGCTGGGGAAAAAAATAATTTTATATTGCCTAGCTTGAGATGGGTACCATTCCCAATTATATTTTTTTCCTACACCAAATTTAGGCATTGCTTTATTTCTGGATTAATTTCAATTCTAACCCGCTTTGGTGACTGCATGGTCTAAGGCGCTACTCTCGCAGTAGACTAGATCATCGATGACGGGGAAGATCGAGGTTCGAATCTCGGTCAGGTATACTGAGGGCGGCTATTTCAAAAATTGTTTTCCACTCTCCCTCCATACATATGTGGGTACACTTCCTCTAAATTCAACCTTTTCCATCCTTAACCCTTCAGCGTAATTAGTACATAGGCGTAGAACCCTTAAGACGAGGTGATAAATAAAGTGCAGGATATCGAAATCACGTGACATTTCACTATAGAGATATTCAACTAAAAAAAAAGTTCAAAGTTAACAAAAATAATTTAATTAAAATATCCCCACACCACATGTCTAATGACTCTAAAGTAGGTCATCAAAGTTTATCTGTCATTTTCTTAGTTGGGTCGCTGTTCTACATAATTATTTTTAAGTGCACTAGTCTATGTTGTCAACAACTGGGTTAGAATGAATATATCATGGATGGATGGACTCGGCACTCAAAAAAA
>CABFWO010003412.1:11284-22414 GCA_902155825.1 Timema genevievae
TTTGGAGTCTGCATCAATGAGTCGAAGTTGGAGTCTTTAAAAATCTACCGATTCTGACTCTGGCTTAAAAATAATATTATAAAAATACTTGGTAAAATATATCATTTTAATTTAATACTTTTTAATTTTTTTTTAGGAGCAATATGTATAATTTGGATTGACAAATTTACCGTATTCAAATTTAAATTCACACCACCAAAGTAGTTTTCCATGAGGTAATTAGTATTAGAGCATTTTACTGTTGTAAATTTTGTTATTACTAATTAATATACTTTAGCCATTTATGAATAAGTCGGACAGTAGAAAAATAAAAGTTGGAGTTGAAGGCTTTGGCGTTCCGACTCCACGGCCCTGATGAGCGGCCCACCAGATCAAATTTAAATACTTTAAATTGTAGAACTAAACAACAAATTAGACTTTTATTTTTATTACTTCTGGGCAATTAGGTCCTATAAATTTCATGTGTGGTCCGCGGCCAACTCCCCAAAAACTTACGCACGTCCCTCGGCGGGGAACGGGTCGACTGCATGCCTGATATAAAACATTAGTACGGTAACTTATTGTAATTTATAAGATTTTTTTTTTTCCAAACACCAATATTTTGCGATGATCAGACATCTTAGCCCATTTGGTAGCATCTCTGTCAACTGATCTAAAGGGTTCCCAGGTTCAATTCCTGACATGGCCGAAAAATGTATAATTGGTGAAATGTGGGTTTACCCTTTCACGGTGATGAATTAACAGCCTGGGGGCTGGATGTTGTGCCTGTCCTAGTCTTAAGTCATATTATAAGTCATATGAAGCTACAACAGGCCTAGCAAGCCGGTAGTGGAAAATATATGGATTGAATAAAAAAACTGTCCCAGGCTGGAAACAGTAATGGATGTAAAGTAAATATTTTTTGATTATTTTTACAAACTAATTTATAATACAGAGAATTGATTAGTAAGTAAACATATATATTTATCTATTTTTAAATCTGTTTTAATGAAATAAAAAAATAAAAAGTGGTACTTTTCTAAGTCACAGTTAATATATTGTCCTTTACAGTTGAGCCCTCTTAATGGCATAAATCTTAACGAAATTATACCTAGATGATGTCACTTTTAAAACACAATTATTTATATAAATATATTATAACGGTACTTACCCGTCTAATTAAACCTTCCCTTACATGCACAAAGAAATTAAAATTTCACTCAACATATATACTGTAAAATAAACGAATTAAACCTACGCAAAATAATATTTAAATAATATCATAGGTATTTAAACGAGCATCTGAACCTAATCGACCCACATATCAAAATAGCGTGTTCATAAATATTCACATTCCTTTGTGATTTGGCTGAGTTATGTTTTAATTATACAGCTAATTAGCCATACAGACTTCTTTTACCTTGATAAATTCAGTATTATTTGATTTTCTGTCTTCTTATAGGCTGTGTGTTTTCTTATCACCGCGTTTTACTACCTTTTCAGGATATATACACATATATGATAATTACTCTAAAGAGGTAGGGATAAGTAACATGCTGGCTACAGACAGGGAAAACCTGGAAAAGTCAGGGAATTTTAGGATGACAGGGAAAACAGGAAAATGTCAGGGAATTTAACTAAAAATAAGTCAGGGAATTAAAAATATGTCTTAAATATCCCATTAATTTCACAACCAAACACTAAAACAAAAGTTAATAATACCTAAATAAAATAATATTTTAATTTTTAAAATGACTGATAAAACTGTGTGTTTATTAGATACACACTTTTTTTTTTAATATGTGATCAATAATAAATAAAACAAAAGTCATCATCCACCATTAAAATTGGAAAAAAGTAGTCAGGGAAAATTGAAAAATGTTGCCTGGAAAACCTGGAAAAGTCAGGGAATTTTGTAAAATATATTTTGTAGCCACTCTGAAGTAAGGAAGCATTTTGGAGATAATCTATCTGCATTTACTTGGAAGAAGAGTGGAAAATCCTCAGTAGACCTGACCGAGATTCAAACCCCGATCTCCCCGTCTTCAGCAGGCCGGTCTAACACGAGAGTGACGCCTCAGACTATTCAGCCACTGAAGTGGGTTTGTGTGTGTGATAATTTACATTCATACCTAATAACGACTGTTCGATTACATAGGTAGTGTGCATATATCTCAAAAAACAACTCCGTACTTTATTATATCTTAATATATATAATTCTTCTGTACGTGTGTATGTCACTGAACTCCTACTAAACGGCTGGACCAATTTTGATGAAATTTGTTGTGTGTGTTAGAGTGGGTCCGTGAATGGTTTAGATTCACAATTGGACCCGGTAGGTGGCGCTACAGTCGGGTTCTAGGATTTTTTTTATTTTTTGGGGATTTTTTATTTTTATTTTTTGCATATCAGAACATGTAACCTCAAAATTCCCCCTCCCCACCACCACCATCCCCCAATATTTATAATAATGAACGTAATATTAATAATTGACCGTTAAAAAAATCATAAGTACATCAATAATTGGCCGTTAAAACCTTCTGAAAAGTTCATGAATAATTGAACTTCTGAGAATAATTCATAGTTATGTTTGTTTTTCGATACAGCTGATATTTGTGGAGTTGTGGGCGAAATGCCAAAAATGAAAAGATGTTTTATTTTGTATGTTGTCTTGACAAACACTGAATTTGTAATATTTGTGTTACTCACTAATTGGAGTTCATTGTGAATTTGTAATTGTGATGATCACATAGTGTTTGTTTTATTATCGAAATCAATTATGTCACCCAAACGAAAAGCCAACGTTCGGGCAGGATAACGTCTGTCGGGTCCGCTAGTATACATATATAATAGTGTGACATAGACAATAATTTCTATACTTGGGTCCGGGGTTCAATCCTCAGTCCCGGCACAGATTTATCTGATCGCCAAACCCTTCCTTCACCTCTGATAAGACGTGTATTAATCACAACTTGTGAATGTGAGGAATGTCAGGCCTCTACCATGGTTCGGATCCCACGTTAAACTGTAGATCCTCCATTTCATCTCACAATCACATTAGCATAAGTGCGTACAACCCGAACGGGTAGTAAGACGCGGTGCTAGTAATAATAATAATTTCTATACTTTATATTAGGCGTACAGTACTATAGGTACCTAACCAATAATTGTAAAACTACTAAGTTATTTTTCATTTATAAGTTTACTAATAGCTCATTTCAGGGGCCAAATGGTCTAAGGTGTCCCTCTCAAAGTCTGTCTTCCTGATTGGGGTTTGAATCCTGGTCAAGTATACTGAGGGTGGTTTTTCATAAATGGTTTCCCCGTCTCATTCCATGCAAATGCTGGGTATATTACCTCTAAAATGCTTCTCTCCTCATCCCTACCCTAGTATAGTAACTATCATATATTTGTATAACCTGAACAGTTAGTAAGATGTGGTTATAAAATAAATATGGCTAATAACTCAATCGAGTAGGTAGTTTTTCCAAAACGAACATTTCATCTTTAAAATTAAGTTTTGACTTTGTTTTTTTTTTAGGTAGGCCTTTTACAATTAGCTATGGCCTCAAAAGAACCACCGCATAAAAAATTGAAAGCTGAAAAGCTTGATTCTACCACTGCGAGCAAATCGGAGTTTTCTAAACAAATCAAAGAGGATCGAAGCAAAGTAAGTACTAATATAATAATTGGAAGCTATGTGATTGGTTTGAATAAAATATATATATTTATATTTATATATATTGGTGAGCTCTACATATTTTGGCAGTGTTTCTAGCCACTGGACTATAAATAAATAAAACTTTGTCTCTTGACAGAGGTAAAAAAATATCACTTGTTACCTTATTGATTAGTTTACTTAGTGTAGTAACATGCAGCCTTTGGTAATCGAGAGCATTCAAGGATGATGTAAGCTTGAGCAATCGTACTGTCAATTGTTCTGAATCAGCAGTTACACACGCGCATCAGGTCATGTTTTTAAAAACAGAGATTGTTTTGCCAATTAGCATAACATAGATTATCGACACAAGCAGTAACTCAGTGGACACACCCTTCTTCTGGTGGTATATAACAGTTTGCTTTAGAGCTTTTTCAAAAAGATTGGACGGTTGGAAGGACGCCAGTTATTAAGAGGCTACTTCGAAGTGCTTTACATACTCGGCTACCGACTCACACCAAGTGGGGAGAGTATCCTACAGATTGAGTCCTTGTTCAGTACGGAGGCGGAAGCCACAAACCATAACACCGAAGATAGGTCAGGGCGCAGAACTGCCGAGTAGGGAGATTGATAGAACAAAGACCGTTCATTAAACTTTTCAACCTGTTCTAAAACCTACATCACACTTATACACTTGTATAGTTTAATTAATCTATTTCATTTAACAAGATCCTAACAAACTCCACGATTATTTGCCGCTGCCTACCCCATACCACTAAACCACCCTGACATGTAAGCCCACGGGCTTGGGGAGTAGCGACATTTGGCTATATAGCCTATAGGATGGTCTGGTTATGTGTTTGCCCTACTGTTTACTTTAGTGGTACCTTCTGGAAATTTTTTATCACACTCAAAATAAAAGCCACGCTGCCATGTATCTTGAACCACGGCGTGAGCCACACTTTCATACAACACTATTCGTGTGAATGCATAGTCGTGGACATTACTTGTGATGTCATCGGCTTCAAACCGGTTTGATTTTCGGCCGTGCTGTAGCGGCCTTGAGGCAAGAATGTGGTCTTAATGCACTGGTTACCAACCTTTTTTTGCTCGCAAAGCCCTTGGCAGTTCATTTCCATAAATTGTTTCCTTGAATTTTTTAGTAAAATGTTTAATAAATACAGCAGTAGTTATTTCTGATTTATTTGTTACAACTTAAAATAAATGGGCTAATAATGGGATTAAATTAACAATGTAATTTTAAAGTAAATAAAGAGTGCATACATTTTTACATTCAAAAAACAAAAGTTATAATAAAAAATCTTAGACAAGATTGCCGCTGCTGACATATCACTATAATCACTACCGATGTCAAAGATAATTTTTTTTCCGTTTTGATAAATATTTTAAAAGTAAAATTTAAAAACTTTAAATAAAAAAAGGAAGTTCAAGAAACAATACATTACGAATGCTCCGAGCGGACTGGCTTTGTCTAGCCGGGTACGAAGTGCGATGAGTGATCTGCTCGGAATGCTCAGTCTGTTCCATGAGTGATGTGCGAAGATATTAGTGATGAGTGATGTGCGCGCTCCTCGGCATGCATGCACCCTTACTCTTCCACGGCGACGACTCACCTGACTCCTCCCGCCTGTGTGAACAGTTCGACTTTCCCCACTAAGGTGTGAGCAACGCGGACGGGCACGGTAGAGTCATTGGCAAACGCCCTTGGTTCACGCTCCATGGGAATGCGACTTTAATACCATATATATATATATATATATATATATTTGTATACAAGGATGGATGCACTGGAAAAATTGAAATTGTAAATGTTAGGGAATCCAGCATAAAAGAAATCACAGTTAAAAATTGGATAACCGGAACCGATAAAACAAAAACCAAGACCTCTTTTTGTCATAAAAATTAAATTAACATAAAATTAGAGATGTGCAAGTACTTGAAAACTTGAGTTGTAATGTAGTTTGAGTAGCTGCCCAAAATTTACTTGAATATTTTGAATACTTGTAATTTACCGTTCTTTCTCTCAAAAAAATGCCTAAGTTTAATTAATTAATCACTTAACTAATAGAATCCCTCAATATTTCCTTTTGTCTAGTTTAAAAAAAAATTGCAAAATTATATTAAATTTATTTAACTATTTAACTCTCTGTGACTACAATTTTTTCACACAATAATGTTATTATCGCCGCCACCCCTTTCCGTGGGCCTAATCTCTCGGGATAGCTTGAGTGGAAGGATGGGGACGGCAGCAAAATAGATGGTTGGGTTTGTACTTATACTGATGGCTTTGTTTTATGTTTTATTAGTAGCACTAAGAGTTAATACAAAAATGTGATGTTAAAAGATGTTACAAAAAGATATAAGAACTTGTGAGAACTGGCTTGGTGAGGAATAGGCCTACCTAACTACTGGTTTGACTGACAGACTCGCGACCCCCCTTCCAGACTCGAACCTGATGACCTGATGTTTTAGTCCACGTGGTCACGATGACGTGCAGAGCTACCGCCTCTGAGTAGCTCTTATTCTGTCAGCCCTGATAGCTCTCAAAACAGCACCCTATATAGTTCAATTCGGCCCAGTTGCTGAGCACAACGGTGACAAGTTGTTATGAGTTGTTAGCATTCTTACCTAATGTTTACTAACTCATCACAAGAAGTTAGCTTGACCAGTTCTTCCACACACTTAGTTTCAACACTGTTATGTTAGTTTTAAATAAACATCCCAATCTAGGGCGGGGTTATTACATTATTTATGATTCATGCATGGATCTATTAAAGAAATTCAACTTTAAATATTTACTGTACAAATATTGTTCTATAATACTTTAACTTGGAAAAAAAAACCTCTGTTTTCATTCAAACTTAAATTTAACTCTATTCGCCTATTTGCACACCTCTACTTAATTAATTATTAATTAATTTAGCACCACGTCTTACTACTTGTTCGGGTTACATGTTTAAATAATAATTACACTAAACGGTTAGAAATTAGAAAGGTCAAATTTAGAGGAAGTGAACTAACATTTGCGTGGAAGGAGAGTGGAAAACCATCTAGGGGGAAAAAACCACACCCAGCCGAGATTCGAACCTCGATCTCCCCATCTTCAGCAGTCTAGCTCAACATAAAACTAGTGCTTTAGCTAACTACGCCAACGAGGCGGGTGAATGTCTCTACCTAAAATAATTATGTTTAACATGTTCTATTTATGTTGTTATTAAGGCTCCAGTCTAATAAATGATTCCAGGTGGCTCCGTCTATTGCGGAGTTCAAGTTCAACTCTAAACGTTTGAAGATGTTGTCCAAAGATAAGGTTGTCCCTGACAGAGCAACTGGAATTGTCTACTGGATGTCGAGAGATCAAAGAGTCCAAGGTTCATATATTTATCAACAAAACTTTTTTTTAGGCTAAAATATTGCTTCATCACAAACATAGAATATAATTTTCTTCACATGTTGACCTCAAAATTTCTTGAATATATTTCAAGGTTGTTCTGGAATTTAATTCTTTTTCTCTTCATATTCTGAAAATTGAAAAATGACACCTGGACACGGGAATCGAACCCGGGACCTTAGGCTTAGTACGCCAATGCTTTAACCACTGAGCTATCCAGGACTCGTCCAATGCCCAGGGTCATTCTTCACTCGTATTTTAAGGCAGAGCCTGTGTTGGACGCTTTCCTCTTCATTTAAATAGTTTCTCATCTAATGCCGCTATGTTCATGACAGATATTCAACAACTGTTGATATCAACACGTGAAGAAAATTAAACTTCTCCGTTTTTACTGGAGAAATGTTTGATTTTAACTAAACAAAATAATGACTCAAATTTTGTTTCATAGATAACTGGGCGCTTCTATACGCCCAAGGATTAGCATTGAAAGCCAAACTACCACTTCACGTTTGTTTTTGTTTGGTGCCAAAGTTCTTGGACGCCACCTTCCGACACTACGACTTTCTTCTTCGAGGTTAGTGAATCCAATCTACAGACCAATTTTCATAGAAAGAACCTTATCTAACTGCTAGAAAAGTTACTACAGTCCAATGTTGATAGGAAGAACCTTATCTAACAACTAGAACAGTTACTACAGTCCAATGTTCATAGGAAGAACCTTATCTAACAACTAGAACCGTTACTACAGTCCAATGTTCATAGGAAGAACCTTATCTGACAGCTAGAACAGTTACTACAGTCCAGTGTTCATAGGAAGAACCTTATCTGACAGCTAGAACAGTTACTACAGTCCAATGTTCATAGGAAGAATCTTATCTGACAGCTAGAACAGCTACTACAGTCCAATGTTCATAGGAAGAACCTTATCTGACATCTATAACAGTTAAGACAGTCCAATATCCATAGGAAGAACCTTATCTGACCTGACAGCCATGAAACTACTTTATCTATTTTCATGTATTCATATATCAATTCATGTGATCTGCAACTGTCCCACTAAGACCTCTAAAATATAAATAATAATATAATAAAATGTATTTCTATTCCCTTAAAGGTCCTTCTATGAAAATTGGTTTATTATTATTATTGTTTTACCTTTACTAGCCTTAAAAAATGCACATCTACTTTAATAACATCCCCCAAAACAAAAACAGATTGACGGTTGTCACGGTACGGTGAAATCTCCCTTAACTGACACCTCTTTGTAGTGGACGGTTTAAATTCCCCCCGGCAAAATAACATGGGCTCTCACGGTGAAAATGTGCCAGGAACGCGGACACTGCCAGAGACGCATATTCATGTCTAAAAATATCTAAATACCGGGCAAAAAACCGAAAACACTAACTGTCTTTATTCAGTATTTTACTGTGCTCAAGGAATATCCCAAATGCCGTTGTCTCGCGCGAAGTGCGAGTATTCCCGGCGTTCCCCTCCAGGGAAAGTTTCATCTATAGCTGGTATCTCTGGTACTTCAAGATCATACAACCCACCCCTCCCGATCTATCAGGGTTAGTTGGGGCTGATCCAGCATACTATTCTGTGCTTGTACAGTACATAAGGCCTATCGCTGCGTATTATTCTTGGTATTATACAAACTGTATAGTACGCTATGTACTGTATGAATTCATTCCTTTATACAATACTGTACAGTACTCGCTTCGGTGGCTGCATGGTCTAAAGCGCTTCTCTCGCAGTTGACTAGACTGCCGATGATGGGGAGACTGAGGTTCGAATCTGTCGGGTGTTGTTTTTTTTATATAAAAAATTGTTTTCCACTCTCCTTCCATGGAAATGCGGGTTCACTTCCCATAAATATAACCTACCTAATCCCTAAAACCAGTAGCGTAATTAGTACATTAGCGTATAACCCAAACGAATAGTGAGGTTCGGGGCTAAAAAATAAATATATCACAGTACAGTAGATTATTGTAGTTAATATCCACAATATAAACTTTGTTCAAACAGTATATATATATATATGTGTGTGTGTTTTTTCTAAACAAACTAAATTATTCTTCCAGATAGTGGACAATTCTTAATAACGGACTTTTTTTTTTTAATCTCGATGGGTGTCTGCTATAAGGAGATTTCACTGTATTAAGAATCAAGGTATTAATGTAGATTTGATCAAAAAAAATATTTGGAGAGGAGTTAAAAGTAAAAGTCCGGATAGTTGAATTTGGAAAATATGTTTGTTTTAGACTTGTGGTGTATAGTGTAGATACCCCAGGTATCTTGTTTGATATCTTCATACTTTTCTAATCGGCTATTATCAAACAGATTTAGCCGAGCGCAAACAAAGAACTTATGGTGGGTCGAAGGGAATGTGAATAAAGGTTTCTTTAGCTAACAAAAACAAAACTTTTTTTTTTGTCAAAATCAATCAACTGCCGCTCTTGTGTATATGTTCTGTTTAATTTTCAGTGTATGGTAATCTCATCAAATTTTGGATGTATGTTGCAAGCAATGTGGGGTTTAATAGATACTGGGCAAATTTTGCGGTGTTCATAACACTTATTCAAGAAATGTTGATACATTTACAATCTGTGGTCGGCCTCTTGATCTAGCCATCAGCGCTCCTGGCTATTAAGATTGAGGTTCTGGGTTCGATTACCGAGGGTATCGTAGGTCGTAGGTATGATTTATTTTGGCAAAAGTCAATCTAGGTTGTCTTAGGGTAAAGTACTCGCCTCAGGACCCCGACGTTCTTGGGTTCAAACCCAGCCAGGGTCGACGGATTTTTCTTGAGCAATAAAAATCCGTAGCACGACTTCCGTCAGAGGGGAAGTAAAACCGTTGGTCTCATGCCGATTGTGAAGGTGTAAAATAACCCTGGAAAGTTTGTGGAAATACCTTTCCTGGCTAAATTGGTAGGTCCTTTCGCTCTCGCTCATAGAAATGTTCGTGTGCTGATATAATCAGTTGGTTCAGAAAGTGCACATTAAATATCTCAAACAAATGAAAATACTATTTTGGCAAAACAAATGTTTTGCTATTAATACCTACATAAATAAATACTGACCTTACCTCGCACTTTCCTCCATCCCACAAAATAAAAAAAACTTATGGCGTGAGCCCGCAATCTAGCTGTACCGACCGAGCAGCTGCTGTCTGTTGGTGAAGATAATATCAGCTCCTGCGGATAGAGGGTGTCATGTGCTCAGCACAACGAACCTTGCTGTCGTTAATCTCGGTTTCCTAGACCCGGAGCCTTTACCTTTTCATTCAAGTAGCTCGTTGTTTGTCCTTGGATGTTGAGTGGACCCGGTTCCGGGCCCACTTTCTCGCGGGGAAAACTCTGGAAATGCCGTGGATTGAACCCGGGACCTCTAGATTCAGAGCCAGAAACTCTGACCACTAGCTCATATATGTGGTCATTTTTCTATAAAAACTACATAAATACTTTCCCTACTTTCATTCTACATATTATTGAGAAAAAACATTAATCTTGATATTTATTAATACATTTGGGACATCACAACTGTTTACAAGTCCGAGCTAAATCTGCGGTTGATGTTGTACGGCGGTGCTAGGTCTCGAGGAAGTGGCAGAGGAGTGTAAACAGCTGAGCATCGAGTTTCACCTCCTGTTGGGGCGCGCCGCAGATGTTTTACCCGAGTTTGTCTCAAAACACGACTTAGGCGCGGTCGTCACAGATTTTTCACCCCTCCGAGAGCCCAGGAGTTGGGTTAAGGATGTTACAGAGGGTTTGCCCAAGGACGTGCCTTTCTATCAGGTAATGTGTTCTTCTTTTCACTGTAAAAGCCATTTTATGTTCATTCCTTTTGTATGTTTCTATTCTTCTTTCCTGTACATTCTTCCAAATATATATTTAAATCAAAAAGTGAAGTGATGTGTACGTGAGATAGTAGAGGAAGCAAGACTGAGGTGGTATGGGCATGTAATGAGGATGTAGGAGTACATGAGATAGTAGAGGAAGCAAGACTGAGATGGTATGGACATGTAATGAGGATGTTGGAGTACATGAGATAGTAGAGGAAGCAAGACTGAGATGGTATGG
>CABFWO010003412.1:23083-40837 GCA_902155825.1 Timema genevievae
TTTAAAGTTCTACTCAGCCCATATAACTAAAAAAAAGGGGGTTAAAAGAAGCGGTCCTTTTTACAAATCTTGATGGGTTTAAGAGACAAGAAATTCTTTCTTTTTTTTTTTTTTTTTTTTAGGATTTGATGGAATTTTTTAAAATAGCCTAAATATGTTCAACTCTATATTATGGATTATTTCGACGGTGTTGTGTTCTTGTCTGCCAGGTGGACGCTCACAACATAGTCCCTGTATGGGAGGCGTCCAACAAGCTGGAGTACGCCGCTCGTACGATACGCAACAAGATCAACAACAAGCTCTCAGAGTTCCTCAGCGGGTTCCCGCCTGTGGTCAGACACCCGCACTCTGGCAAGCTGCGAGCGCAGGTAAGAGCGCCTCTTACAACACGTAGAAACAGTAGGTCTACACTCCCGACCAAGGTGGTGCGGTCATTCGAGGAGAATGGAGGAGACGACGATACCAGAGAGGAGGTTAGCTATTATGTTGGAAGGGCGGTGAGGCCGAGAGGATGACCAAGGATGAAGAGGAGTGTGGAGGGGAGAGGACTGGGTTGTGAAGGGGGGTGAAGAGACTTATGTTCTTAACTGACCGAGCCAATGGCTCAACTGTCGATGATGATAATGATATTGTTTTGTGATGATGTCCCGGAGAGCCCGTGGATTGGGCCGAGGCAGACGCGCTGCTCAAAGTCGACAGGACGGTCGGACCAGTGGCGTGGGCCAAGCCGGGCACCACAGCGGGCCTGGCGGTCCTGGAAGGTTTCTGCAACAAGCGGCTGAGGTTGTTCTCCACCAAGAGGAACGACCCGACCATCGATGCGCTCAGCAACCTCTCGCCCTGGCTCCATTTCGGTAAGACTAGTGTACAGTAGGAAGGGAATTAAGAGAAAATACAGCTCTAGTTAGTGGATATTTAGGTTTTAGAGCTCTAATACTGCTTATCGGTGGCTTAGAACCTATTACAATTATAGTGTGAAACCAACAGCCAGACCCCAGACCAATACACAATGCTATAGTGAATGGATTATAAGAAAGAATGTTAACATTTAGTTATTTGGATTAGAGATTCAAAGTGAAAAACTCCAAATGTCACATGACTACTTTGAGTACTTTATATCGCAGTTGCGACCTAACTTGAAATCGTGTCAATTGGTTTCTAATCGCAGGTCAGATCTCTGTCCAGCGATGTGTTTTGGTGGTGCGGGAACACAAGACCAAGTACACGGAGTCTGTGAACGCGTTCTGTGAGGAGGTGATCGTCAGACGAGAACTGGCGGATAATTTCTGCTTTTATAACGACAAGTACGACAGTATCGAGGGAACAAATGATTGGGCCAGGATCACTCTGAACGCACACAGGTGAAGTTTAAATCATGTATATATAGTATTGGCTCGAATATAGTACAGACTCGCACATAAACCCTAATTAAGATTAATTTTTGATTATTTCGATACCAGTAAGAATCGAAGGTATCTATAGATTAGAGGTGTACCGATTCAGTAAAACCGATTAACGATACCGACTACCAATTGTCTAATAATTGTTCATGTTACGATTATTTACACCGATTAATCCCGATTACCGATTATTTATTAATTACAATTGGGACAAATACTTAAGAGAATGATAACAGTTAATGTAATTAATATAAAAAGATTGTATGCACACAAAAATATATTTTACTCATAACTGGCGTAAGTTGGAACTAGATTGTTAGTTTTATCAACGGTATGAACTTATATTTATTTATCTGGCTATGTAATCTTTGCATAGCCCGTAACTTAGATGAAGTGTGTATATATGTGTTTTTTGCGATTTTGATCACTACCTAGAAAATTTTGATTAACATAATACTTTTTAAAAAACAATCGACAATAATAATCGCCTGATAATGGTTCATTGGTATCCGCAGTACACCCCTACAATAGATCAAGATTGACATCCTTAGTTATTTCTTACACTATACAGGGGGGTAAAAGTCGGACGGTTAGCAGAGCCGAACCCTCGGGGAGGTAATAGAGGTGTGAGGCGGTGTGCCCGCAGGAAGGACAAGCGGCAGTACATCTACTCCCGCGAGGAGTTGTCGGAGGGGCTCACCCACGATGAGCTGTGGAACTCTGCCCAACTACAGCTCGTCAAGGACGGGAAGATGCACGGCTTCCTGCGCATGTATTGGGCCAAGAAGATACTGGAGTGGACCGACACCCCAGAGAGGGCCCTCGCCGATGCTATATACCTAAACGACCGCTACTCCCTTGACGGGCGGGACCCCAACGGGTTTGTCGGTATGTACCGTCTTACTGTACTTGATTGCGTTCTTTCTTTAGCACCGTGTCTTTGTACATGTTCGGGTTGTACACCTCTGTATTAATTACGCTAAGGGGTTGGGGGTAAGAGAGGTTGGATTTAGAAGTAGTGTACCCACATTTACCTAGAAAGAATGAGAATGGGAAACCATTTAGGTAAAGCCACCCGACTGGGATCAAACCCCACTCAATCTCTCCATCATCGGCAGTCTAGTCTTTTTGCAAGAGTGACGCCTAAGAACATGCGGCCACCAAAGCAAACCGGTGTTATGTTAATAACTTGTTTATTAAAATTAGAATTAAATATTACAAATAGTTTTGCTATGGCCAATTCTAAATAATTTGAGTGCATAAAGTTACCAGTATATAAATAAACTTTAGTTGTGTCAAATTCAAAACTCCATTTTACCTTAGAATTTTGATTTCAAATTCAAATCTTGGAAAAAATTATGACCATAAGAAGAAATATAAATAAATCCAAAATTTTCTCAAATATCCTTAAAATAAACACAATATGAATATAATTTTTTTCAAAGCATAAAAAAATTTACCAAAAATATTCGAAAATTGATTCAGCTTCACAAATATTTCATATATTCAATTCGAGTTAACTCTGAATTTAAAAGTCGATACCGCACACCTTTTAAAACCACTCTCAGTACACCCAACCGGGGATTTGAACCGTCAATATTCTAGGTATCGTCAGTCCAGTCTATGACGAGTGTGACGTTTGGCATCATTCAACTACCTAAACAGGTAACCTAATGATGAGAATTTAAAAACTAAACTGTTTGAATCAGCTTCTATTTTTTTTTTTTTTTTAAAAGCATCAGTTCCCTCTTAGCTTCAAATAAAAATTATTCCAGTTTAGATAGTTTAACTTTACATCCATCCCTGTTACCAGTCTGTGGTCAGTTTTTTATTCAAGCCATATATTCTCCACTACCGGCTTGCTAGGCCTGTCGTAGCTTCATATGACTTATAATATAACTTAAGACGGGTACAACATCCATTCCCCCAAGCGTTAATTTATCACTGTGAAGGGGGTAAACCCATATCTTCACCAGTTATAATTTTTCGGCCATGCCGGGAATCAAACTCCGAACCCTTAACTCAGTAGACAAACATGCCAGCCATTGACCGAACTAAGGTGTCGGACTCCAGTTTAGATATATTTGCAATAAAGTGGTCTGTCCTTGTCCTGTAGGATGTATGTGGTCCATATGTGGGATCCACGACCAAGGCTGGAGGGAGAGAGACATCTTCGGCAAGATCCGCTACATGAACTACGAAGGTTGCAAACGGAAGTTCAATATCGCGGCGTTTGTCTCGAGGTGGGGCGGGAAAAAACACAAGTATGTCGCCAAGAAATGATCGATTTGGAGTGGTTTGTCTCGAAAAGAAAAAAAATTACTTTTTTTAATTTAATGTTTCTTATATATCGATAATCGATAATCACATCATCACGTCATAAACATGCTTCCCCCCTACCTGCACCTCGAAATTATTTCAACTTGAGTTTTTAAGTTGTTAATTTAGTACAATTTTTTATATAATAGTTTCACAATACTCTTTTGTCCAATAAGAATTAATAATTTAACTTGTTCAATTGTATTAAATTTAATTGGTTAATAATCACTAATGTAAGATATTATGATCTTAAAATGCTCTGAAATGATTTTGGTTATTTATCCTTTATTTTTCAGATTTTTGTTTTATAATTGTGTACGCATATTTTTGTTTTGTCATATTTGAAAGTATTGTATTTGTTTTTTTACTTCACTATTCCAAGTGATTTTTTTTTACAAATCCTTGATTCGACACAACTTTAGTTTTAAATATATATATATGTTTTTTTATAAGCTTTTTAACAAAATAAAATAAAATAATAAATATAATAAAATAAAAATTAAAGATTGGACAAATTTTATTTTTCTCAAATTTAGATATAACATTTCAATAATTTGAAATCTCAAACTAATTTTATTCCTTAAACATTGAAAATATGATGGAAGGCCAACGCCTACAAAAATACTTACCAGAAAACTGTAGCACTCAACGTTCGCAATTAAAACACAACAAAACACATAATTTTCAGGGTACATCAGTCCACTTCTTCAGCAGAAGAGAGTAAAACACAGACTGGACTATGGCAGCTTGACTAAAGGTCATTTGTCACTTTAAATGTTCTCTTTAGGGAAAACGCAACCTGGTGAACCAATTTTTTTTTTAATATATATATATTTTAATTTATTATAACTATTTTACCATTTTATTATATTTGTAAGAAGCTACAGTAAAGGTGGATAGAAACATATAAAAGGGAAGAACACAATATGGCTTTTACAGAGAAAAGAAGAACACAGTTCACACTTTACACTGCTGCCACTGGACAGAGAGGTAATGGTTGCCTCTTAAAGAAAATCGATTGTTATCGCCCAATCCCCCGACCTAGGTTTCATTCTATCGGAACTCACCGGGGAGGAGTGTGAAACGCGCAACGCAACCTCCTATAGGTGGGGGGGAAAAACACAAAAGGGAGAAAATGGAAAGTTGTAAAGAAAGATAGGACACAAAGATAGGAACATGTAAAAGGTATAACATAATGGACAAACACAGGAAAAGGACATTGGATGTGAATATATAATATATAATACTACCCCATAAAGCAAAAAGAGGTTTTATATATTCGCATCCATTTTCCATTTCCTGTGTTTGTCCTTCATGTTATACCTTTTACATGTTCCTATCTAGTTGTCCTATGATTTTTTACAATTTTCCATTTTCTCCCTTTTGTGTGTTGATTTTTTTTTTAGGATTTGTCTTATGCATTTCACACTCCTCCCTGATGAGTCCCGATAGAATGAAACCTAGGTCGGGGGATTGGGCGGTGACGATCGATTTCCTTAAAGAGGCAGCCATTACCTCTTAGTTTAGTGGCAGCAGTGTAAAGTGTGAACTGTATTCTTTTCATTGTAAAAGCCATATTGTGTTCGTCCCTTTTAAAAGTTTCTATCTTGTCTTAAAATGTGTGTGTGACTATTTCTACTATAGAAGACAGAAGAAAGGAAGAAGATGTCACCTTTGTGTATTGGATTCTTCCCACATTTTTTCTCTTTCCCTGTAGGTGGGCTTTCTTCATCAAATTTACTCTTAGTAGTTTATTTTTCCTTTTCTTTAGTTCTATCAATTATTTCCTTTACTATAAAATAAAGATGATATAACTAAGGCGGAAGTCGTTAGGGCTTTGCAAGTTGTTGATGAAAAAAAAAAAGTATTTCAATTCGTGCCATAATTTAAGTACCGGAGTGTTCCATTGCCAATGCCTTTACCCTTGGTGGAGATAAGGCTGTATATTTTATAGTGCATGTCTTGGCTCCATTCTTTCAGAACAGTTTACTGGACCGCCTAAAATCATGTAATAAAGTTTTAATTTATTTTCTGTCGATTGAAATATAAGTAGCAGGGATGTGCGAGAACCATTTTTTCAATTCGAGGCGATCTCGAGACAGGAATATAAAAAAATATTGAGGCACGAGGACGAGATGAGAAAACGTGCTTTAAAAGTACAAAAATGTAAATTATGTTTATTAAAGTAAATATTTAGTTTATATATAAAATAGTGATAGGTAGTTACATTGGACACCATTTATAATTTAATTTTGTAGTGAAACAGCTTATATTGTCAAAGTTTGATTAAAAAACCAAATTTACAACCAAAACATTTCTTGATGATGGCTGTTTTTTAGGGGGAAATGTGGCCTATTTTTGGTTTATTATGGTATTATTGGAAATAATAAATTCCCGTTGTTTTTTGTTTTGTTTTTTAATTTCTTAGGACCAATATTTGCTCTTTTTTTTTAATTTCTCGGGTTTTTGAGATTCGTTTTTTAACTTTCGAGACGAGATCGAGACTGTTTTTTTTCCTTGAATTTTCAAGATTTTTTGAGTATCACACATCCCTAATAAGTAGTTCTTATTCCGTCATACGTACTACCTGTTCACTGACTCTACAGCTCGTCGAGCATTGTTTACCCAGTTGACAGGGTGTACAACTCTTCCTTTGAAGTTCTGTGTCGTGCAGTGGTTAGAGAATGCAACGTGCTTTCAAAGGGCATTACGAAATTGGGACCATTTTGTCACGTTTCTCAAAGAAGCAAAGCTTCCTAAAAACAAAACCTGTAGGAATACTGAAAAGAGCAGCCTGTCATCCATTCATGAAGTGTAAACCAGCTTTCTGCAAGACAATTGAAGGTGAATGTCAGCCTTTCCTTTTTGATATATTTTTATTATTTTTCCATCATTTTCCTTGAATTGATAGTAAAAAAGCTTTCTTATTCGTCCTTGAGAGGTTGGCTGTAGAGGAGTTGGGGGCCCAAATAAATGTAATTTAATTAATATTTCCACATGTATAGTACCGTAAAATTACAATGGAAATTTTGTAAGAAGTTGGTCAGGAAACTTAGGAATATAGTCAGGGAGTTTTTTTTTTTTTTTTNTTGATATGAATTCCATGGATAAAATCCCAGGCTCAACTATCACTATATATTTTTTTAATATAAATATGTGTTGAGATGACTTAAAGACCTTGATTTACAAGATACCGGTTTAAAAAAAAAAATGCACCCTAAAATTGTTTACATGAGTAGCCATTGTAACCCCTATAAAAAAAAGTTTATGGTAGGTCGTAATATTGAATAATTTCACCTACATCAAAAGAAGAGATATCTAGAAAATGTGTCGCATCAAATATTGACCATTATATTTAGAATTATTTTATTTCTTTTCCTACATCTAGAGCTAAGCTAGACTTACCTACAGTAGCCCCATGGCTTCTTTGATGCTGACTGACAGTTCACAGCTGACTTCTGACAATCAACATTTAGGTATATACCTAAATTTTGACTGTCAGAAGTGACAGCTGCTAAACACATGTTTTTTGCAGATCATATGGTTCGGCGTAGGGATACATAATTTGGTCAGGTGGCTTTTCGAAGCCGTCAGCTGTCAGCTGTGAGATGTCAGTCAGCACCAAAGAAGCCATGGGGCTACTGTAGTTATCCACCAATAGAGGCAGCACCATATGATCCAAATATTTACAGACAATAAAAGTGCAACTCACCTCCCAGATACATATCGTCGTACAAATCACATGATTTGAAGGTTCTTTCAGAAAAGCTTTTAAGTTTGTAACATTAAAAGAAGTAATTATAAATTGTTTAATTCAGTCAGGAAAGAAAATGCATGATATATTCTCCACTTCCGGCTTGCTAGGTCTGTCGTAGCTTCATATGTCTTATAATCTAATTAAAGACTGACAGGGCATCCAGTCCCCCGGCCATTAAATTCAACGTTTTTCGGTCATGCTGAAAATCAAACACGAGACCCTTAGCTCAGTAGACTGACACGCTATCGACTGAGCTAAGGTATCATATTCGCATGTACTACTCGACACAGAAAACATTGCATCTCATGGTCATGCGCTGAAATCGCTCAGGCTGAGGGGTGAGAGGAGATACCCATAGCGCTCTAGTACAGTCGGTACCAAATGGCAAATGGGACATAAGTCCTTCACAGCGAACAGTTGGCTTAGCACGTTTATTTGAAGCCGTTTTAAAAAACAATTTGCATACCTTTTATTTAAAGTTGATTAGGTAACTGTAATGTTTGTCAAAAAGAGGTAAAAAATAAAGTAAAAACATTCTAAACAAAACTACTGAAAGTCTTAAAATATCGAACTTACGCAGCCCTCGGTAATCTGACCGGAGTGTACACGCCAGAATGTCGAGATATCGACTGATGACGTGTATGATTGGTCTCCCATTCATTCTTCAAGTAGTCGACATTATTTCTGCACACAATGCTCACTGTGTCGAGTAGTAGTTATTGGCTTGTAAAATTAATTCACAATTTCATGCCGAAGTTTCCATTTTAATGAAATCAATTCTTAAAATTATTGTTTTTTAAATGTACAAATGCAACACTTAAAAAACAACTTTATAACAACTAATAAACCTTTTTAAAAAAATGTAGCTATAGTTATATTTTAAACAATTTAACTCTCACAGTAGACTATAATTCTCGACGAATTTAGGCGTAGGTCCATACAACCTGTAATAAAAGTTTCCGTTTCTGAAGACCGTGTAAGGGAGGATCAGCTCCTCGAGGTCATGGCCCCACCCCGAGGACCCTGCGACTTGCAACATGAATTCCTCGTACTTTACGGGAAACCCAAGCTTGGGGTCTCTCTGCTTCGCGCCACCGTAAGATGGCCCCTCTTCGACTTTCCTGGTCCCCGATCGGGAGCGCTCCTTCTTCCTCTCGGCGCCTTTGTAATCACCAGCTCTTCTTTCCCTTGGTTTACTCGCCACTTCTCTTTCCATTCGCTTCTTTTCGAGACCCGATTTCTGTTTCTTTCCGTCTTTCTTAACTGGTCCGCGTTTTGGTCCTTCAGATTTCTCCCCTTTTTCCTTAACTCTTTTTCGTCCTCTTTCAGTTTCCGAGCCGTCCTCTTTGCCTTGTTTCTTACTGCGTTCACTTTTGGCCTTATCTTTCTTTTGCCTCCCCTTACTTTTATCTTTTCTGTCCGATGTTGTTGTGTGGTCACTCTCTCTGTCCCTATCTTTGTATTTCTTCTCTTTTGTATCATGTTTGTTTCTACGCTTCTCTTTTGATCTTTTCTCGTCTTCGTGTTTTTCTGGTTTTCTTCTTCGATCGCCTTTGCTATCACCTCTTTTATCTCTCTTAGATTTTTCTCTACTCTTATCTAGTCTCTCTTTATCTTTTCTTTTACCATCTTTGCCTTCTATTTGCTTACCTTTCCGTTTTCTCCTGTCATCTTCGCTGTCATCTTTGTGCCCTTTACTTCTCTTATCCTTTTCATTTCTATCCCTTTTCTTTCTGTCTCTCTTAGATTTCATATCGGTCTCTGAAACTTCGTCATCTGTCTCTCCTTTTTTACCTTTCCTTCTTCCTCTTTTCTTGTCTTCCTTGTCTGAATCTTCATCATCGGTCTCTCCTTTTTTACCTTTCCTTCTTCCCCTCTTCTTGTCTGAATCTTCGTCATCTGTCTCTCCATTTTTACCTTTCCTTCTTCCCCTTTTCTTGTCTTCCTTGTCTGAATCTTCATCATCGGTCTCTCCTTTTTTACCATTCCTTCTTCCTCTTTTCTTGTCCTCCTTGTCTGAATCTTCGTCATCTGTCTCTTCTTTTTTACCTTTCCTTCTTCCTCTTTTCTTGTCTTCCTTTTCACCTTTCCTTCTTCCTCTTTTCTTGTCTTCCTTTTCTGAATCTTCATCATCTGTCTCTCCTTTTTTACCTTTCCTTCTCCCTCTCTTCTTGTCTTTTTTGTCTGAATCTTCATCATCGGTCTCTCCTTTTTTACCTTTCCTTCTTCCTCTTTTCTTGTCTTCCTTTTCTGAATCTTCATCATCTGTCTCTCCTTTTTTACCTTTCCTTCTCCCTCTCTTGTCTTTTTTGTCTGAATCTTCATCATCTGTCTCTCCTTTTTTACCTTTCCTTCTTCCCCTCTTCTTGTCTGAATCTTCGTCATCTGTCTCTCCTTTTTTACCTTTCCTTCTTCCCCTTTTCTTGTCTTCCTTGTCTGAATCTTCATCATCGGTCTCTCCTTTTTTAACTTTTCTTCTTCCCCTTTTCTTGTCTTCCTTGTCTGAATCTTCATCATCTGTCTCCCTTTTTTTACCTTTCCTTCTTCCTCTTTTCTTATCTTCCTTGTCTGAATCTTCATTATCAGTTTCTCCTCTTTTACCTTTTTTTCTTCTCTTTTTGTCTTCCTTGTCTGAATCTTCATTATCAATTTCTCCTCTTTTACCTTTCTTTCTCCTTTTCTTGTCCTCCTCTGATGAATCTTCATCATCGGTCTCTATTCTTTTCCTTCTTCTCTCCCTTTCTTCCTTGTCTGAATCTTCATCAGTATCTTCTTTACTCACCAGGTCTGATTCATCGTCACTGTCTACTGTACTCCATGTTTCATCACTGTCTCCTTCATCATATTTATTTCCTTCTTCTTTGTAGAATACTACATGGAACAATGAAGGGCAAAAAAAAATATTACTGTGTCTGCAATTACTTATTTTTTCCTAAGATTACTTTTATGGCCGGGCAGATGTCGATTGATGATCAGAGATCATCGGTGGATATTGGCACAATCGGTAAGCAGATGATCAGAGATCATCGGTGGATATTGGCACAATCGGTAAGCAGATGATCAGAGATTATTGGTGGATATTGGCACAGTCGGTAAGCAGATGATCAGAGATCATTGGTGGATATTGGCACAATCGGTAAGCAGATGATCAGAGATCATCAGTGGATATTGGCACAATCGGATAAGCAGATGATCAGAATCTTACTTACCGATTCTTGTCGAAATCCTCGAGCAGCAGGGACTGGTGACACATTTCTGCTCTGTTGTTTTTAAATCAATATATTGCCTACGTGGGTTTTTTCACCCTAACTTTAAAGAATGTTTTGTACTCACACATTTGGCAACCGTGTTTAGTGGAGCGCTCATCGTTGGCTAGGTTGCACTCCTCAGAGCAGAAATATATCATCTTACACTTGGGGCATTTCTGAAGCACCTTTTCGCTCTTGCTAAGGCACTCAAAACATATGCGGAACTTCTCAATCTGAATTCAAACAAACATTTAGACTTGTGCGAAGCTTCAAAAATCCTAATTTTTTCTTTTTTTTTTTTTAACTTCTAATCTAAATAGTTTGCTCTTTAGAGGATATCCTCTATTCCAGTTGTTCTCAAAACTTTTTTTTTAGAGTGTAACCCTTGGCCATAACTAAAAATCTAATTTACCCCACCACAGTAAAATTTTCTCAAATGACAAACGTCAGGTAATCAAAGGAGAAAATTTTCCTGTCACGTTGGGTTATCGTGTTAATTTGTCAATTTTCCATTGAGAGCTGCTTGCGTACCTCTTGAAAGCTGTGTGTGTGCTTCTGGAAGTTGTGCTTATGTCCCCTGAAAGTACTGCACATGCCACCTGAAAGTTGTGCAAATTCCCCCTAAAATGTGTGTGCATGCCCCCTGAAGGTCACACAAACATGCCCCCTGAAAGTCACACACACACACACACCCTGAAAGTTGTGTGCATGCCCCCTGAAGGTCACACACACATGCCCCCTGAAAGTTGTGTGCATGCCCCCTGAAAGTCACACACACACCCCCTGAAAGTCACACACACACACACACACCCTGAAAGTTGTGTGCATGCCCCCTGAAAGTCACACACACACATACCCCCTGAAAGTTGTGTGCATGCCCACTGAAGGTCACACACACATGCCCCCTGAAAGTTGTGTGCATGCCCCCTGAAAGTCACACACACACACCCTGAAAGTCACACACACATACCCCCTGAAAGTTGTGTGCGTGTACCCCTGGTCGTAGTACAGTTTGAGAGCCACTGCTATATTCACGTTTTGAACTACATTTTGTTATAATTAGAAGAAGGTAAATGAAAGGTAGGTAGAAACACATAAAAGGTAATGAACACAGTCAATGGCACCCTTGTATCGCTCACGTCATTAATTCAACATTCAATACTAACATTTAGTTATTATTTCTGTTATTCTGTTGTTATTATTACTATCTACTCATATGTATCGTGATTTTTTTTTTTTTCAAAGTTTCGGATCCGAAGGTGGAAGATTCGGATTCGTAAAAGCTGGATTTGACCCCTCTCTAGTTCAGATAGAATTAAACCTGGACCTTTTAGGTCAATAGTACCCCGGGACACTCGGTGATGCTATCCAGCGCTCCAGACTGGCGCCTTAGCGCATTCCACCAGATAGGACCAACTGGCAAAACTAACACTTGGGACTTGTAGCACTCGTTTTAGACCAGCGTCATGATTTTGGAATTCTCTCGCAGTAGACTAGACTGCCAACAATGGGGAGATCGAGGTTCAAATCTCGGTTGGGTTTATTGAGGGTGGTTTTTCCAAAATGGTTTTCCACTCCCTCTCTCTCTCTCCACGCAAATGGGTGTAAACTTTCTCTGAATATAACCTTCCTAAGCCTTAAGACTATAAGCTTAATTAGTACATAAGTATAACCCGGACGGGTAGTAAAATACTGTGCTAAAAAAAAAGGGGGTCGGTTTGATGTGATTTCTGTCCATTCGGAGTTGTGTATGCACTCAGCCCTTGGGCTGGTTAGTGATTAACGCACCATCTGGTAGAAATCACATGTACTATGGAGTTAAGGAAGTGGGGTGGGTGGTTCCCTGTTGCCTTCTAAACTGAATTTCTATGAGCGGGCGCGAAATTACCTACCAGTTTTTGCCGGGAAAGGTATTTTCACATGCCTTCCGTGGTTTTGTTTACAACCCACGATCGACACGGCACCGACGTCTTTACTTCTCTCTCGGAAGGAAAGTGTGCTACGGATTTTTATTGCTCATTAAAAATCTTATCGACCCAGGCTGGGTTTGAACCCACGAACATAGGGCCTTGAGGCGAGCACTTTATCCCAAAACCACCGAGGTCGACATCAATATTATATAATTATAATATTAAATTAAAATATAGTTGACCATACGTTGGGGTCCAATTCCGGAGGAACTACAAAAGGCGAGTCTTTCACTTGTTGAATCTCCGTCGACGACCTTGACAGCTGGAGGGCAAACTTCTTTTGCATGAACTGGAAGAAACGGTCCTCGGTTTTAAAGAGGGTAGCGCCATTAATTATAACATGTGCATCCCCCTTAGATTAAAACACAGCAGTATTCTTCGACAACCCACTTCGGTTTTCGAATGTTCTAAGGCGTTACTCTCGCAGTAGACTAGACTGCCGATGACGGGGAAATCGAGGTTCGAATCTTAGTAAGGTGAACTGGGGGTGATTTTTCCTAAATGGTTTTCCACTCTACCTCCATACAAATGTGGGTGCACTTTCTTTATATTAAACTTTCCTAAGCTCTTAACATATTAGTGTAATTAGTACAAAGGCGTATAACCCTAATTAGTAGTGAGACCCGGTGCTAAAAAAAACCCTGGTTTCCTGCTCTAAAGTACAGATTTGTTACAACTGTCCAATCACTAACATTACAGACCTGCATTGGTGGCTGCATGATCTAAGGCGTCACTCTTGCAACAGACTAGACTGCCTAAGATAGGGAGATTGAGGTTCGATCTCGGGTCAGGGACACTGAGTGTGGTTTATTCTAAATAGTTTTCAGCTCTTCCTCCATGCAAATGTGAGTACATTCCCTTTAAATTCAACCTTACTCATCGCTAAAAAAAATTATCATTATCACAAAAAGCGTATAACCCGGATGGGTACCAAGGCACGATGCTAAAAAAAAAAACTTGGTTTACAAAATAAATATGAAATTGTTTCCTCCAACCCCTCGGTCAAGCGATCGCTCTTTCTTCGGCGACTCAACCGAACTTTCCGATACACCCTTCTCTCCTCCTTGGGATGGATCAACCTCCGACTCTTCTGGGCCGAAGAGAAGATAAAGATGACCTCTGACCTGTGGACACAATGATTTGACCTTGTTACTTTGAATTGTAGGTGATAAAGGAGAAAGAATACCTAAGAGAGCGATGGAGATGAAGTATGTAGGAAAAAGACTGCAAGGGAGACAGAGAAAGAAGATGGGATTTTGCGAGTGAGCAGAGAGGAATGGAAGCGATTAAAGAAGGAAGATGGAGGCCTTTTATTAAACTGACCTGGCCACAGGCTGGAAACAGTTGATGATGATGACTTTGAAGTGTAAATTAACTTACTCTACGGATACTAGTGTTGGAAAGTTGCACTTTTAACTATTTACCCGCCTCGGTGGCGTAGTTAGCTAACACGCCAGTCGTGTTGAGCTCAACTGCCGAGGACGGGAAGATCGAGGTTCGAATCTCGGTCGGGTGAACTGGGGTTGGTTTTTTCCTAAATGGTTTTCCACTCTCCCTCCACGCAAATGCGGGTTCACTTCCTCTAAATCCCACCCTCCCAATTCCTAATCCATTAACGTAATTAGTACTTAAGCGTATAACCCGAACGGGTAGTAAGACGCGGTGCTAAATATTATTATTATTATTATTTAACTACTTTCTAGTAAAGCACTGCTGTTGTGATGCAAGAAGGCAGATGGAAGAATGTCACTATCGTGCTCATCAGCAACCAATAAATACTTTCTAATAGGCAAATTGAAAAATTTGTCGGTATAATGAAGATTCGTGTCTAAAAAAAATCACAATCGAACATTCTTTCTCATATAGTCTAAATGTAATAATATAAACAAAAAGTATTTAAAATTTATTAGAAATAAACTACTTAAATTATTATTAATCAAGTTAATAAAATACAGCTTAGATACACATTTTGAACAAAATCGTTTTAAATCATTCCAAAAGGTCACTAGGTCAGTAAACTGCCTTTAATTTTAGGGTTAGAACCAACTATGTTTTATCTTCAAGATATGACTGTAATAAGGAAAATCTTTGGGCCTCTGCAAAAAAAAAGGGGGGGGGGAATACAAAATCAGGGGAAAAGGTTTATATAAATAATAATTTTAAGTAAGCGGACATTACAGCAATAATAGAAAGCAAAAGAGCTGAGTGGTTGGGGTATGAATTGAAAAGAGATGAGGTAATTATAAAACAGGGTTAGGTACCTAAAAAAACCAGAGGGGAAAAGGCCACTGGGGAGACTGAAGCTTGGGCGGGGGGATGGAGTTATGGTACGGGTCGGCAATTTTCAGTTGATTGCGTAAGAAAACTACATTGTCACGAAAAGCCAAGCTTACCTTGCTTGGTTCCACTATGGTGTGGCTTATAAGATAGGGTCATAGTATAATCATTCAAGGTAAGACTGCTACCTTGCTTGGTTCCACTATGGTGTAGTTTATAAGATAGGGTCATAGTGTAATCAATCAAGATAAGACTGCTACCTTGCTTGATTCTACTATGGTGTAGCTTATAAGATAGGGTCATAGTGTAATCAGTCAAGGTAAGACTGCTACCTTGCTTGGTTCCACTATGGTGTAAACTTATAATATAGGGTCATAGTGTAATCAGTCAAGGTAGGACTGTTACCTTGCTTGGTTCCACTATGGTGTAGCTTATAAAATAGGGTCATAGTGTAATCAGTCAAGGTAAGACTGCTACCTTGTTTAGTTCCACTATGGTGTAGCTTATAAGATAGGACCATAGTGTAATCAAGTAAGGTAGTACTGACACCTTTCAGGGTAAACAGAGTGAACATTATATTTATTTTATGTGTTTTCTCTAAATACAAGTACATAAGTATTGAAAGAAATATTGAATTTAAGAAATAAGTACAAGATTTATAGAAATTAGGATTAAAAGTAGAGTGGAGAAACGTAAAGTGATCACGGGACCTTTGGTAAATGTAAAAGTCGATCGGAGCCCCAACAAGATTGCCGACCTCTGGAGTAAGAAGTGACATAGAGAGTACTGGATATAAATTTGACTAGAGATGTCTATAGAAAAGTGTTGAAGAGGCTAAAGAGCTAGTCTATAAATCGAGCTGCAGTTAAGATGGCCGACTAGGTAAAGGTAAGACTAAACAGTAGGATATTGGACATTTCGAGAAAACTTTGGATTTGAGAGTCAAATCCTTAAAATATATATATATTTTCACTTTACAAGTGAAATTTGTTTTATAGCTCTAATACCGTTTATTGGTGGTTCAGAACCAATTATCGTTATAGGATGAACTCAACAACCAGACCCCAGACCAGTAATTTAACACTAAACTGAGTGTCTGAATGTTATAATGAATGGATTATAGGAAAGAGTGTTAATATTTAGTTACTATTTGTATTTTCTATTATTCTATTAAATTTATATTTACTCTTATGTTTATAATTTTTTCCCAAGAATCAAAGGTAAATTTGAGATTCGGATTCGTAAAAAAAGTGGACTCTGCTCAACGATATTAAAAAGTGCATTTAAGCCATCTTTAACTCTAATAATTGTAATAATAATAATAATAATAACCTTAAGATATAATTTAAATATCTAATAAAAAATGTACCCCCGACCTGGTCTCCTCTACCGCGGGCAACGGTGGTCATCACCTCTTGAGCCTCCTGCCTGGAGACCTTTGTGACCTCGCCCTCCATGAGCAACTGCAGACACCGCGCAGCATCGCTGACTGTCAACCATTTCTTGACTTCCCTCGCACTCTTCTCGCTCCCCTGTCTGAGCCACAAACATTTAATAACCAGGTTCGCAAACCCAACATCACGTCTTGGCGTGTGAATATATATATATATATATATATAAAAAATTGTTGGAACATGAATAAAGATCACATATGCACACTAGAGTCTCGATCATTTGGTCTTTGACTATTCGGCCCGGTTCTCGGTATTAACAAGTGTATTTTAAAATAAACAGGTACATATCCTCTAGTAATTAATGCAAAAATTATTGCAAACGCCTTACAACTGTTACATTGGAGAAGGCAAAGCATAACTGTTGTGCATGTGGTTGACTTATAATACAGTACTATTGGTATGTGTAGATAGTAGCACTGTTTTGATGTGGCTGGAAACAGAAGTTGTGTCAAGGGAGGTGTAGATAGCAGCATTGGAAGTGGCTGGAAACAGAAGCTGTGTCAAGGGAGGTGTAAATAGCAGCACTGTGTTGATTTGGCTGGAAATAGAGCCTGTGTCAAGGGAGGTGTATATAGCAACGCTGTTCTGATGTGGTTGGAAACAGAAGCTGTGTCAAGAAAGATGTAGATAGCAACACTTTTTTGATGTGGCTGGAAACAGAAGCTGTGTCAAGGGAAGTGTAAATAGCAGTATTGTTTTGATGTGGCTGAAAACAGGAGTTGTGTCAAGGGAGGTGTAGATAGCAGCATTGGAAGTGGCTGGAAACAGAAGCTGTGTCAAGGGAGGTGTAACAACTTGAGGCAAACACAAAATGAAAACTATTAACACACAGGTTCTGTATTATCCGGCCTGGGATGCTGCCACTTTAAGCTGGATAACTGCGACACTAGTGGAGTTGTAATTTGGGACTGTAAAAAGTTTTCACAAACCAAGTATCAAAATATATGTATATAGGTGACTGCCATTAAGAATCTGTTAAATCCAGCAAGCTAAGATATTTACATCCTTAAAACGCCACAGTAACTCCTCCATTGGTGTGGTGGGGATTATGTTCTGGCACCTGGATTTCGTATACTCGGCAGGCATCAGGGTACATTTGGATACAACACTTTTTATTTATTTATTTGACCATCACAGGATTCAAAAAGTGTGGACGAACCCGCATTTAGTACTAGTAACCATGAAGGGCTTTTCCTACTAGACCCCAGGCCCGCTTCGGTGGTCATATGTTATATATAAATTTAACTACCAGCAAAAGGGAGATTAGGGTTTGAATCCCAGTCGGGTGTACTGATCCAGGTGTTTCCTAATTTTTCCCCCCCCCCCCCC
>CABFWO010003412.1:40845-50955 GCA_902155825.1 Timema genevievae
CCCCCCCCCCCCCACTCTTCATGTAAATGTAGATACACTTCCTCAAAAGTATAACCTTCATCATTCCTAACACATTAGCATAATTAGGACATATGCGTATAACTCGAACGGATGATAAGATGCTCTAACAAAGATAAATGGATTAAGCAACATATTTTTTCTATAACAATTGAAAAGTGTATTTTAAAAACGCAAACAAATTGACATATATGAAATAATGAATTTATTAGAAAAAAAATTGTGATTTTGTTCTTTTATTTTTTACATAAATGAAGCTAAATTATCTTCCTTTTTTTCTAACTACACGAATCTATGTAATTCCTGAAAAATTGCATTTTGAGTTCAAACAATATGGTTTCTAGATAATTTTTTTGCAAGATTCTTGAATATCATAGGATTCGAGGAATCGAAATGTTACATCTTTAATAAATATGTATATATTTATAGTGAGTCTTTAAATCACCTTCAGAATTCGAGGACTTTAAGGCTTCGTCCTTATTCAAAGTAGATCAGTAGGAGGCAGTGGCAAGGCACATGAAATTGTACCTGATTGCTGTGAGCAAGGTTTGAACCAAGTTCCCCTGGATGTGCCTGACGACACAAGATCTACCCAGATCCTTCAGTCGATCAATCACGGCCATCAATTGCTTCATCTTGTCACTTCCTTTCTTCGTCGGTTGGCCGCCCTTTTTACCCTTCTCCTCGCGCCTACAAATATTACAGTTATTTGATGTATTGGCAACAGTGTAGAGTATGCTCTGTGTTCCTCCGGCCAGTGGCGGTGGTGTAAAGTGGTCCTAAATAATTGACCAAATTTTTAAAGAGTTAAGACTTTTCATTGTACTTAAAAAAAACACAGTGGCCCAAATCTCAAGGTAGCATCTCATTTTCAAAATATATTTTCCCGTCAAAGTAATTTCTTCATAAAAAAAATAGATCCCCTCGTTAAAAGTGGCCATGAACGATAATTATTTTTTACACAAACTAAGCATTTTTCTTTAAAAAATATAGCATGGTTATAATAAGAGCTTGGACTTTGATGACATTAGAATTATATTTTTAAAAAAGCTACATATATGTTCTAAAAAATAAATGGTACAGAACTCCGCACAGACTTTATCACTCTGTTGTTCAAAAATTTGAGATATTTACTCAAAACTCGTAACATATGTGAAACAAAATAATATACACTAGCAAACTCGAAAAAAAATTGCGTTATACATAGGTAAACCATTTTTTGACTCCCAGTTTTAAATTTTATAATTTTATTTTTAAAGAACTAAAGTCCTCATTTTTATATTTGGATCAAAAAAAATATTGATATTGGGTCCACAAAGGTCAACACCTAGTATTCAAATTTTGACCTCCAGTTAAAATTTTTGCCATTTATTAGAGTATTCTGAAAATTGAAAAATGACACCTGGACACGGGAATTGAACCCGGGATCTTTGGCTTAGTACGCCAATGCTCTAACCACTGAGCTATCCAGGAGTCATCCCGTGCCCAGGCTCATTCTTCACTCATATTTTAAGGCAGAGTCTATGATGGGCGCGCAGAAATCGTCAGCTATTAGAGGTTGCACATCTTACGGTTATCGCATTGCTATTAAATTCCTTATTTATAAATTAGACCAATAAAAATTGTAAATATTGACTGTTGAGTCTAAAATGATAGAGATAGATCATTGCTGTACAAACATTTCTCCTTAGAGGTTAAAGGAAAAAGAACATAAACTTTTTGAGAGACTTAATTATTTACTTACTCTATGACATTAGATTATAATTATTATGTTAAAACTTAGGTAGTATCTCTGTACAACTAAAGCTTATGAAATTGTATTAATATATTCACCAATATCTTAGAAACTATTGGTTTTATAAAGATATATTTCAATTAAAAGTTTTTTTATTTTTAATAGTACTACAATTTTGCAACATTAAGTTATTTAGTATTGCAAGTCGTCGTGGGGATATGGAAATTTCCGCTTTTGTAAAGTACCCTAAAAGTTCTTTTCATGGGAAAATTAAAATAGGCATTTTATTTATAATCTTAATCAACACTTAGATACAAATTTTAATCAAAATTGCTAGAGCCGACTTTGAAAAAATTGATTTTTTTTTTCTTTTTTTTTTTTACCTTTATTGAACTACTCTTAATTTTAGGGTATAAACAGACACACAGACATACAGCATTGCAAAGACAATTTTTTGGGCCTCGGGGGGTAATGAAATGTCTACATCCATCAACACCTTGAGTTAGTTTGTTTTTTTATGATTGCAATACTTTACCTTTAGTGTTGGAAAAGTTAAGAAAATATATATATTTGCGTATAGCTTGAAAATTATTGGTTTTATAAAAATATGTTTCAATTAAAAGATTTTTATTATAAATAGACCTACATATTTGCAATGATAAGTAATTTCCTATCTTAAATAGTTACAGAAATATGAAAATTTGGAATAGAGCACTAGGCTAAATCATGGTTTAATTTAGTAGGGGTAGCCAGCAAACCAAGATAAGTGTGCAGAGATATGGAAAGAAATTAGAATTTACTCATCAGACCAGAACCCCTAAAGTCATTTTAATGAAGAATTGAGAGTAGCCATTTTGTTTGTAATATGATCAATGTTTAGAAATTAAATTTAATCAAAATTGTTTGAGCCAATTTTGATAAATCAATTTTTTTCTTTTTTCGCAGGTGGCAATCCAAAAACCACATTTACAGATTCAGGGGTCCATGAAATGTCTACATTCATCAAAATCTCGAGTTCGGAGTTCGATTTTTTTTGACATTCACAATACTTTCTCTGCCTATAATGTAGCGAGAAAACAAAAATTACTTTAAACTCACAAAATATGAACAAAAACTTTTAATAACGGCACACAAATAAATCAAACCCGCACTTTACAAATGTAAGATGCAATGAAGAGCCTCGTATTCTGCTGAATATAATATTGATTTACAAATATCTGCTTCAGAAGTAATAGCTACCCCCTTCCAACACAACCCTCTCCAGTCTAGTTGCAGTCTTACCAGGAAAGTGTATTTTACAACTAAACTCTTGTATTCTGCTGAATATAATATTGATTTACAAATATCTGCTTCAGAAGTAATAGCTACCCCCTTCCAACACAACCCTCTCCAGTCTAGTTGCAGTCTCACCAGGAATGTGTATTTTACAACTAAACTCTTGTATTCTGCTGAATATAATATTGATTTACAAATATCTGCTTCAGAAGTAATATCTACCCCCTCCCAACGCAACCCTCTCCAGTCTAGTTGCAGTCTCACCAGGAATGTGTATTTTACAACCAAACAAGCGAATAGGATACAAAGCTCATGGCCGACATCATCTTCACATTCAGACAACTGTGTGTCAGAAACATTAATGTTTGAGTACCTATCTCTGCATACATACATACATACCTAATTATGCAGTTCCCTTACGGGGTAGCTAAAAAAAAACTCCATACCTAATCCATCCTCACTAACGTTCTCCACACCTCCCTATCCCAGCATATGCTCTTTTCTTCAACAACATTCATACACAGTCATACATGCTATTAATGTTTCTCTTTTCCACACATATGTTCACACTTTTTAACCACGTATTACATAACCTACCCCTTCCTTTTGATCCACACACTCTACCTTCATATATTTGCTTCATCACTCGATCCACACTCATCCTCTCAACATCCCCAAACCAACGTAAAACGCTTCTTTCACATTGACCTGTTGTATTCCCTTTCAAACCCACTCCTTCAGCTCCCATTCATTACTGACTCTGTCCACACGAGTTACATAAACATTTGTTAGATATGGCTTAGGTTATATTATAAGACCACCCTTTTCAGACTCACAATAAAGCGCCCACCTCCCTATGTCCGAACTCCAAAATGTTGCCACGAAACTCGTCGCTTGCTGAGAATGTTTTCAAAGGGTCTGCTCCAAATTCAAACAAAATATCACACTGAAATGAAAAACGAAACATTTTTTAACTCTTCTCAAGCATTTGTTTTTATATTCACAATCTAAATATTATATTTACGATATTAATATCTAGGTAATAGGATATATTAAAAAAAAAGTAGCGGTCACATATGTGAACAGGTGTCCAGTGACCTGAAAAACAGAGAAATGTCAGGTGATTCTATTAAATTTCTGGAAATTTTCACCTATTCACAACAACAAAAACACATTTATTTACACATGTCGAAATAACATTTTTCTTCCAGTCGCCATCCACAGCTAATCTATTTTAACACAATATGTATTTTACAATGAAAAGAAGAACACAGTTCACACTTTACACTGCTGCCACTGGACAAAAGAGGTAACGGCTGACTCTTGAAGAAACCGGTACCATCGTTAAAACTCATCCCCCCGGCCTAGGTTTCATTCTATAATTTTAGGTTTCCTCTTTTAGGAAGTTGCGTTGCGCGTTTCACACCCTCCACTGATAGGTTTCGATGAAACCTAGGTCGGGGGAAATTTAGCGGTAACTATCGATTTTTTTTATTTTTTTTTCAAGAGTCAGCCATTAACTCTTTGTCCAGTGTCAGCAATGTAAAGTGTGAACTATGTTCTTCTTTTCATTGTAAAAGCCATATCGTGTTTGTTCCCTTTTATGTGTTTCTATCCACCTTTCCTGTACATTCTTACAAATATAATACTATTATATTAAGTTGCGATCTTAATAAAATAATGTTTGTAATATACTTTTTTCTTTGTGGCTGGAAAAGTTGGAAAAGTCTGGGAATTTTAAAATATAGTTTTTCTTGATACCCTGACGAAAAAGTGACCGAATTTTAAATTAAATAGCTGCAAATTTTTGTCTTTGTTTCTTTGTGTTTTTCTGTCTATTTCTAAAAATGGAATGTAATTGTGAAAGTGACCACAAGATGGATGTGTTAAGAGAGAAGTTTGTTTTATATAGAGAAAGACCTAACCTTATTCTCTTTTTCTGGTCGGTTAAAACATGAGAAGGTAAACACCAAAAACCGTTCCTCGGGCACTAACCATCTCAACGAGAGCGGCGGAGTCGTGAAGTTCCACACAGTGTGGAGACAGAAGCAGGGCTAGAGGCACCCCTAGGTCTCTGCCCAGGGTTTGGTTGGGGTCCACCTTCCCAGAGGCCAACAAGGCCCGCACCAGGTCCTTGTGGCCTCGCAGCAGCGCCAAGGAGAGGGGGCAGTGTCCCAGGTAAGTTATGCTTGCGTCAGCCTCCCCCTTTTCCAGTAGCACACGACACAACGACTCCAGGAACTGTGAGGGAAGTAATAAACACGCATATTACTGTGTTTTTTTTAATTATATTGTTGGGTGACCCGACGATCTAGGGGTAAGGTGTCAAACTTCTGTGCTGAGGGTTCGGGGTTCAATCCTCGGTCACGGCACAGATTTATCTGATTGCCAAACCCTTCCTTCACCTCTAACAAGACGTGTATTAATCACAACAACCGTGGTTCGGATTCCACGTTAAACTGTAGGTCCTCCATTTCGTCTCACAATCACCCTACCATTTCACATTAGCGTAAGTGCGTACAACCCAAACGGGTAGTAAGACGCGGTGCTAATAATAATAATAATAATTTAATGTAATCCATTTGACGCTCTATTTACACTTGTTGTTCTTGCTTTGTAACTGGAGTCCCATTTACAAAATAACGTACTGTATAGTAGAGATTTAAAAAAATGTATTTCTCGTTTAATTTTTACCGCCCCTCTCCCCTTTCCAATTACTATATTTATATTTTATATCGCAATCAGAAAATTGGCAGATTATATTAAAACAAAATTAAATTTTCTGTAAAAATTAAAAAAAAAGCCGGCAAACCCATACTGAAAAATCATTTACACTCTTGATTCCGTATCCTTCGGCTTTTTCCGTTATCTGACCTGAAGTGCCGCCACTTTAACCCGGATAGTCGTGACTCTAAGTTTATAACCTTAAACAAGAATAATCGTAATTCGATGTCTGTCCTTAAAACATACTTCCTTGCCTTCCAGGCTGGCATCAGTGCGCATGCAGATAGCGTGTAAGGGTGTCTTACGACCGACCACAAGATCTGTCGTCCTTCTCTCAGCCAGAATACCAACTAGACTATCCCTGTCAACCTCTTCCTGAAATAGATAGAGAGAATTCAGGAAAACAGCTTTTTTTTTTTTTTAACTGCTGAGCACTTTGTGTACAGTGAATGCTTACAGTTATACCGTGATGGATTCTACTTTGGCCCTATCATATAAGTTTCACCGTGGTGGAAACAAATAAAGTAAACTTGCTATCTTACTTGTTAAACAGACTGTACATAATGTTTATAGTAAGTTGTAACCGAGGCCCAGAGTTTGATGACTTAAAAAAAAATGATCAAATAATTAACCAATAAACTGCATAAAAATTTGTAATTTCTAATTATTATTTTTTAGAACTTAAAATTTGAACAAAAAATTGTAATAAATGCACACGACTATATCAAACACACTCTTTACAAAATGTTAAATGCATTTAAAAACCTTAAATAACCCAACTCTTGTATTCTGCTGAATATAATATTGATTTACAAATATCTGCTTCAGAAGTAATAGCTACCCCCTCCCAACGCAACCCTCTCCAGTCTAGTTGCAGTCTTACCAGGAATGTGTATTTTACAAACAAACAAGCAAACAGGATACAAAGTTTATTGCCAATATTATCTTCTTATTCTGACAACTGTGTGATCAAACCATTTATGTGTCTATAAAATATCCATGGTATATAAAGTGTACATACTTAAAATTAATGCCTTAAAGTTACTCTAAAATGCTTAAAAACAATGCACACAAAGAAAATACGATTTTAAATTCCAAAATGTCAACAAAAAAAAACTTATAAAATATACATTTCTACAACCAATAGATCATGAACAGAGTGTATGTACTTATGAATATGACCAAAAAAAAAAGTCATCATCAAAATCTGAGCATTGGTTAATAACGTGTTAGAAAAAGGCCTGTATCAAAACAATTACAAAAATTTCTAAAACTTCTTTAAATCTCCGTAAGGAGTATCTATTTTCACTTTATGAGGTTATTTTATTAAATTTGTAAGAATGTGACTGAGCGGTGAATGGAAACGTATAAAAGTGGACAAACACAATATGGATTTTACAATGAGAAGAAAACGCTTCATACTTTACTTTGCTTCCACTTTACAAAGAGTTTTCCTCTTTTTGGAATTTAAGTTTTGCGTTTCACAACACCTGATGAGTTCCGATAAAACGAAACCTAGGTTGGGGAATTGGGCGGCAATGATCGATTTTCTTCAAGAATTAGCCATTACCTATTTGTCTGAATCTTCCCCGCCAGGTGTATTGATATGGATACACTTTCTATAAATTCTTGCCTAAACTTGTCCCCAGATATATTAAGACGGGACGCAAAAAAACTAAAAATGGTTTCACCTGCGCTCCGAGGTTTGGGTCTGCGTGATATTGCAACAATAGTTCACAAATGTCCACCAACTCCCTGGAAGGTGTGATCAGGCCAACGACATGTAGTGGTGCAAGTCCGGTCTCCTAGGACACAAATACAGTCTGGTTTTCATAGGACGAACCTTATCTGATGGCTAGAAAAGTAACTAAAGTCCATTGTTTATAAAGATTTTTATCATATACATACCAAACTAATCACTCTGTTCCCTTACAGGGTAGACAAGAAACTGTACATAGAGCTCAAAAAACAACAACTCCTTACTTAATTCATCCTCACTAATTTTTTCCACATTTCCCTATCCTTGCATACTTCCTTCTCTTCAACAACATCCATACACCGAGTCATACATGCTCTTTTGTTATTGAAACTCTTAATTTTTTTTTCACACATTCGTCTACAACATTTAGCCACGTCTTGCATTGCTTACCCCTTCCTTTTGATCCACACACTCTACCTTCATATACTTGCTTCATCATCCTCTCAACATGCCCAAACCAACGTAAGACTCTTCTGTCACATTAACCTATTGTATTCCTTTCAAACCTCACTCCTTCAGCTCCCATTCATCACTGACTCTGTCCATACGAGTATTTCCCCACACATTTTTTAGAAATCTCATTCCAACCGCATTCACCTTACTCTTGTGTTTCTACTGACAAATTCACGCCTCACCTACTTAAAGTAATGTTGGCTTTAACATAATTTTATATAGTGCCATCTTTGCCTCTTTCGATACTATTTCATTCTTTACAATAGTCCACATACATCCAACTCCTCTCCGAGATGCATTCATCCGTCTGTCGGTTTCACCACCTATTCTTCCATTTTTACAGAACATTCTGCCCAGATACACAAAATAATTAACTTGTTCTAACAGTTTTACATTTATACTAAGCTGACAGTTATGTCCTGATCTGTCCTTATCAAAAATTATCACCTATCACATATAAATTAATAATAGTTCAAAAATCAGCTACCCGCTTCGGAGGCCGCATGGTCTAACGCGCTAATCTCGTGTTGTACTAGATAGCAGAAGACTGGGAGATTGGGGTTCGATCCCGGTGGGGGTACAGTGAAGTTTTTTCCCTAAATGATTTTATCACTCTCCCTCCATACAAATGTGGGTGCATTTCCTCTAAATTAAGCCTTCCTAATCCTGACCAATTCGTACATAAGTGTATAACCTAAACAGGTAATCAGACACGGTGCTAAAATAAAAAAAATCCGTTATCAGTACTGCCACCCTTACCAAATGGTTGGTGAGGGGATGGTAAAATAACGAAAATAAAACATCTTATAGAGTCCTCAGCGTTCACAAGCTCACGTTCAAAGTGTTCATAAGCTCACGTTCAAAGCGTTCACAAGCTCATGTTCAAAGCGTTCACGAGCTCACGTTCAAAGCGTTGCTGTCGGCTCCGTGTGTGAGCAACATCTCCACCAAGACAACGTCGCGAGCGTGGACGGCCATCTCAAGAGTCGGGCAGATGACCTCCGACGCTCTGGGACTCGCACCCCTCCTCAACAAATGGGCGATGGTCTCTCGAATCAGGTCCAACTTGGGGGCCCCTCTACAAAAAAAATCCTCAAAACCAACACCGGGGGGGCGGAATAAGGAAGGTTAAGTAAGCCTAGTAGATGGATACTCTGGGAAATGCTTCGGTGGTTGAATGGTCTAGGGCGTCTTTCTCAAAATATATTTGGCTGGAGTTGTGTCGACTCCACTATTTTACGAATCCGAATCTTCTAATTTACCTTTGAATCCCAGAAAAAAATGATGAACCTAAGAGTAAAAATATTTTTATTTATTTAGCGCTGCGTCTTACTACCTGTTCAGGTTATACGCTTAAGTACTCTGTTATGTTAATGGGTTAAGTATCGGGAAGATTGAATTTAGAGGAAGTAAACCCGCATATGCGTGTAGGGAGAGTGGAAAACAATTTAGGGGGAATACCGCCCCCGTTCACCCGACCGAGATTCGAACCTTGATCTCTCTGTCCTCGGCAGTCTAGCTCAACGCGAAACTAGCGCGTTAGCCAACTACGTCACCGAGGCGGGTAAGAGGAAATATAATATAATAATATAAAATACAAATAGCGATTAAATGTTAACATTGTTTCTAATAATACATTACTTATAACATTCATACATTCAGTTAAGTGTTAAATTACTGGTCTGCGGTCTGGTTGTTGAGTTAGTCCTATGATTATATTTAGTTATGAACTAACAATAAGCAATATTAGAGCTCTAAAAGAAATTTAACTAGAATTTTTTTTCTGATGACAGGGAGGAGCAGGGTTTGAATTCTGGTCGGGTGGACTTTGACAAATGGTTTTTCCACTCCCCCCCATATAAATGCGGGTACTTAGAGCACCTCTAAGTTAAACCTTCCTCGCCCTTAACTCGTTAGCTTAAAACTATCACATCCACATACAACCTGAACAGGTAGTAAGATGTGGTATCATTAAAAAAAAAGTTAAAGATTATATTCCTCCCGTGTTAACCAAAAAAATATGTGATTCCGACGTTAGATGATTGTACAGTGTTTGTTTTATACAACTTGTACGCTCCATAAGATAGTGCCAACAGTTTCAGATAGAGGGTATCATGTTGTCAGCACGACGGAAACACCCCCCCCC
>CABFWO010003412.1:66624-83571 GCA_902155825.1 Timema genevievae
TTATCTGACAGCTAGAACAGTTACTACAGTCCAATGTTCATAGGAAGAACCTTATCTGACAGCTAGAACAGTTACTACAGTCCTATGTTCATAGGAAGAACCTTATATGACAGCTAGAACAGTTACTACAGTCCTATGTTCATAGGAAGAACCTTATATGACAGCTAGAACAGTTACTACAGTCCAATGTCCATAGGAAGAACCTTATCTGACAGATAGAACAGTTACTACAGTCCAATGTTCATAAGAAGAACCTTATCTGACAACTAGAACAGTTACTACAAAATGTTCATAGGAAGAACCTTATCTGACAGCTAGAATAGTTATTACAGTCCAATGTTCATATGAAGAACCTTATCTGACAACTAGAAAAGTCACTATAGTCTAATGTTCATAGGAAGAACCTTGTCTGACTTTCTGAAAAAGCTGCTATTTCAATTTAAAGTATTCATACGTAAAGTCTTATGCTGTTATTGATTGATACTATCAATGCCTATAAAATAATACTAATAGTTTACTAAAATGGTATAACTGTTGGTTACGAAAGACATGTTGCTGTTTTTTTTAACGTTTTCCTTAACAGAAACCTAATGTACTTTGTTATTGCTAACCTGAACTCGCTAACAAATGACCACTTTATGTAGGTACATGGAAAAGCACCAAAATATTATTAGGTAGAATAATGTAATAAAATGTATACTTGTAAATGTTGTGTAGTTCTACCTTTGATACCCGTTCTGAATAAGCTATTTCTTACTTACAAACACGGCTATTAGTTAAGTTAACTTTTAAACTATTATTATTTTAATGTGGACCAAGGGTGTCTATTCAAAAACCAGCTGATTTCGAGTTGCGAGCTTTTAATTTTTGAAATTGCCGCTCGCGGAATCGGTTACTTGAGACATATTTGGCAACACTGTTTAAAATACAGACATTTTTCCGTTCGGTTTGAACTCTCGCGCTGCTTCTTTCTCATTTAATAAACTGATTAAGAAAATGTCACTACGCTTTCATCTGTTGTCACAAACATGCACACACGAATGCTAATGAAAAGTTAAATACAAGTTTAAATGTATATTATTTTCCGGAGTAAATATAACTAAATATTTCCCACACTTGTACGTGTGGTATTAAAGTATTAGGTTTATTATTTTGTAAGGTAAGATACTTGTTTTTTCTATTTAAGATTCTTTACCTGTATAAGTCTAAATATAATATAGTTAGTTATAGCTATACTATTCACGACTTATAAATCCTAATTCAATTTTTCACTATTTCACTTATTTTTTTAGCGTGCTACTTTATTTCAATATTTAGTAAATTATTAACTATTTAGTAGAATTAGGTTTTTATTTAAATTCAAATCACTTGCTATATTACATTTAACAAAGGAAAGAATTCGTGTTTATATTGTCTGTATGAGTTCAAATTTGTTTCAGTCTAATTACACAATTAATATGTTGCTTGAAAAGTTTTTGTTTTTCTTTCTTACAAGACTATAAAAGCAGTTTTTAAAACTAGACCTAAATAAGTCTAATCTCAATTAACAAAAAACATAACTATATAATAAAACGGTTCAGTAATCAAACTGGTTTATAAACAACCCGCTAGAGAGTGCTGACTACTATCAACAAGTATTTCTTATTCCCCATCTTTTATCATATCTCTGATTTTACTTCTACAGATCTATTCTGAACTAATCAAAACAAATAGATCAAGACAGTTTGTTTCCTTAATAAATTGGAAGGCTTTTACAATTAAAATTAAGCCTTCATGTAGTAATTTAAAGATGTGGACTGCATTTTTAATGCGAATACTGAGAAAAAGAATTGTTCTTGCGATTATATTCACACTGTCCTTGACGTATTGCGGATTAAGCTTTTTACGTGAGGTAATAACAAAAATGTGTTCATTTACAAGCATAATAATTATTTAAAATTATATTTGTATCACGGTAGAAATTTTCCATATTAATTAATGAAATTAAATATAGAATCATGTAGTAAATACATATTTTTTTAGTAATAATGATTTGATATTCTTTCTTAAATGCTATAACAAACAAGGTTTTGTATAGCCTATTCACCTTAAAGCCGGGCTTAAATGGCGCAATTAAGAAGTAGTAACATTTAACATGTAGGATATCAGTAAAAAATAATAATTAAGAACTTTTCTCACAGCAGATTAAAGAGATTAGATACAAAATTAAGGTTAAATCAGAAAGCATATTGAAGTCCTTTTACCTTATCTACTTGACAACTGTGAATTTAATATTAATTTTTTCAATTTTGTTATGGTTTTAAAATTTTACTTACACTGTTACACTGTTTTATAAATTAGGAAACATTAAACCACATCACATTGCTGCATATGGTTTGAGCTTTATTACCTATAAGCCTGAGTTTGGTGATATCGGGTGATTGAAATGGGCTCTTAAGACGTCTGGTTCAAGCTGTATTACCTACCTAAGTTAGGTGTTATCTGGTGGGTAAACGGGCTCTTAAGACGTCTGGTTCTAGCTGTATTACCTAACAATACTCACTAATTGTGGTAAAACAGCTAATGATCTAAAATGGTGGTTTTGTAGGTGGACGATTTAACGGACAATGAAATCAAAACCGTGCCGATGAGAAGACTAGACCAGGAGTTTGTGTGGCACTCACTCCGAGAGGATTCGAACGGAACGGATGTTAAAGTCACAACATGCAGAAACTCTGTGCAAGGGAAGGTTTTAATCGTGGATGACAAAGGTGGGTCTATAGGGATTAAATATCTGCTGCTTAGTAATAATGACATATAATTACCAAGAAGGCTTTAAAGTCGGTGTTGATAAAATTGTACCAACTTTGGTTTCAAAATATCTTTTTAATTTATTTAAGGTATTTAATGTGCACTTTATGAACCGACTAATTATATCAGCACACGAGAATGTCTAGGAGCGAGCTCGAAAAGTCACTACCAATTTTGCCAGAGAAGGTATTCCTACATACCTTCCAGGTTTAATTTACAAACCACAATCGACCTGGGACTGGCGGCTTTACTTGCCCGTCTGAAGCGAGTTGTGCTATGGATCTTTATCGCTCAAGAAAAACCCGTTGGCCTCGGCTGGGTTCGAACATACAAATATCGGGTCCTGAGGCGAGCACTTTACCCCAAGACCGCCGAGGTCAACGGCTTCATAATAAAAATGTATGAAATTATTTATGATATAATAACTACTGTATTATTTTAATTCGATCCTTTTCTTATTTGGAGTATTTTACTGCAGTAAATTTGTTATTAATAATTAATATACTTTAGCCATTTACAAAGGAGTCTGAGTCGAAGTCTTGGTGAAGGTGTACCGACTCTACAGGCTGAATTGTCGGTGACGGGGAAATCGAGGTTCGAATCCCAGTCGGATGTACTGTTGGTGACACCCTCAATAGTTCTCCACTTTTCCACCACTCAAATGTAGATACATTAACTCTGAATTCTAACTTACTCGTCCCTACCATATTAACATAATAAATGCGTGTAACCTATAGATAGACTTGTGAGCTGCGGTCTTACTACCTGTTCAGGTTATCAACCCGTATTTGTATGAAAGGATAGTGAGAACCCATTTATGAAAAACCACCCCGAGTTGACCCGGCCAGTGTACCCACACTTCTCGTGGAGACAGCTCACGTCTGCACCAGTTGACATCAGTACCGTTAATTGGAGGTTCGCGACCCCAGACTTGGGGCACAGCGCAACAAAGCGATGTCGACGGGGCTGGGGGGAGGTTTGCACAGAGAAAGTACTTTAGATATTGTCACTAAAATATTTATTCAAGGATTTAACACAAACCCATGGTTGATCCTGGTACACAAACACTAAACGGAAACTTCTTCTCCATGCCCGCGTATATGCGCAGTTAAATATATCAACCAACGAATGCCACAACATAGATATAACGGGGGTGAGCTGGCAGTTTATGGGTAAGATGTCTGACTTCTGTGCTCGGGGTCCGGGGTTCAATCCTCGATCCCAGCACAGATTTATCTGATTGACAATACGTGTATTAATCACAACTTGTGAATGTGTGGAATGCCGGGCCTCCACCGTGGTTCGGATCCCACGTCAAACTGTAGGTCCTCCATTTCATCTCACAATCACACTATCATTTACACATTAGGTTAAGTGTGTATAGCCCGAATGGGTAGTAAGATGGGGTGATGAAAAAAACACTGGTTTATTATTATTGTTATTATATTAGTATTTATAATTTCCATCAAAAGTGACAGCTGCGAATCACATGACTTGAGTGAATACGTAAAATAGATCTAGTAATCTTTCTAGCTGTCAGATAAGGTTCTTCCTATAAAAAATTGGACTAAAAGTAAACTCTATAACATAATATCCATTGTTTCATATTTTCAGGTTATGTTTGCTCGCGGACGGACGTCTTATCGAGCGGCTGCTGCGACACGACTTCTGAAAACACTAAAAGATATTCGTGTGAAACTTGTAAAGAAAACAACTGTTGCAGTATATACGAATACTGCATTTCCTGCTGCCTGCACCCAGACAAGGTAACTTACGTTAAGCCTGTTTTACTTAGTTGGAGGAACACATGCACTTTCTAAACGTGTAAATGTTGTTCAAGGTCACAGACTAACTAAACCTAGGACAGTAACACAAGCATTAGGAATAATTTCTATATTTTTATAACGAGACAAATAAACAGTAAGTTCTACCTTGACTCTTCTAGAATCTCATGCCATTGGATATGATGTCTAAGGCGTCAGACTATTATAAAACACTATTGCAAGAGAAGTTGAGGTTTTAATCTCGGCTGAATGCACCGGATAGGTGGTTTTCCCTGGCCTTTTTTTCTTATTTTTCACCGCAAATGCGGGTGCATTTCCTCTAAATATAACCTTCCTAATCCTTAAAACCATTAGCGTAATTAGTACACAAGTGTATAGTCTGAACAGGTAGTAAGACGCGGAGTTTAAAAAAAAATTGTATTAATATTCATAATGTGTTCTTATTTACAAATTTTCTCTGTCTCTCTTTCGCTTACACAGAAAAACCTTCTTCAGAGCGTTCTAGGGAAGGCGTCGGAGACATTCAACGTCCTGTTTGCGTCTGTGACTGACCATTTTGAGTTGTGCCTCGCAAAGTGTCGGACAAGCTCCCAAAGTGTGCAGCATGAGAACTCGTACCGTGACCCGAGGGCCAAGCACTGTTACGGGGAGGCCCCGCCGGTCACAGGCGAGGTGGTGGGGGCTTCTTGAAACATTAGCTTGCGCAGGAAAATTGGCGCCAAGTCTGTGGATGTCGATTTTTTTTTATCGACTTTAGAGTAAATTTTTTTTTCCTCTCCGCTACGGGGCTTTTTTTTTCTGCAGGTGGGTCTGTCTGCACGCTAGGAGATTACTTACGTAGGTAACCGATGTCGGAAAAGTACCTACTCTTCTTGATTAGAGAATGAAGGGATCCAATCAAACGGTTAGTTGTGATTTTGCCCACCAATGTAATATGTCTGACATGGTTGCCAAATGCTTCGAAGGATAGGGGAAAACAAAATTGGGGATATTTTTTTGTTTATCTCTGGAAACACACCAAGAATTTCACTCAGAAAACATTGAAATATTTGTAAATTTTGGGTCTTTTAAATGTAAACTTTAAAGGGCTGTTTTGGCGGCTGAAATATTGCCAATCAGATGTTGTGCTTAGGTTAGATATTGACAACACCTTTAACAGCATACGAATTTGTTAACTGTAATGAACACAAAACTATTTTCTATGACCCTATACATATATAGACTTGTAAACATAGTTTAAAAGTCGACATTTTCCTCTCTGAAAAGACCACATGTTTCTGTTGATCATTAAGAGCTAAATGTCCGAGAAACGAAAGGTAACTGTTATAGGAGCGTAGAATGGATCTTTGTGAATAGAATGATGTCATTTAATAGGAGTGTTCACAACACATTGTATTGTAATTTGTATTTTCCTCCTACTCTGTTCGTTCTCCTACTGCCAGACAGCTCTACCCAGTTAACGATATACAGCATTTGGTGGGCAGAACATCAGAAGATACATTGTGTAACTCAAAACGGGTGTGCGAAGTTCATGGTTTAAATGTGCAGAATCAACGCAAAGCTTGAAACATGAGAAGAAAAGTTAAAGCTAATGTTTATGTTTTTGTCACATAACAGTACTTTTAACTCAGTCCATTAATTGTATCTAAGTAAAAAGAACTACAGTAGCCCCATGGCTTCTTTGGTGCTGACTGACAGCTGATGGCTTTGAAAAGTTACCAGACTAAATTATGTATCCCTACGCCGAAACATATGATTTGCAAAAACATGTGTTTAGCAGCTGTCACTTCTGACAGTCAAAATTTAGGTATATACCTAAATGTTGACTGTCAGAAGTCAGCTGTAAGCTGTAAGCTGTACCTGGCAGGTGCTATCCCTTAATACTTAAGTTATATTTTCATGGCAACTTCTTTGGCGACATAGTTGGCGTACAAGCTTTCTATAGACTCTCAAACAAAGTATTTATTTAATATATATTTAATTCTAGTTATTTTTTTGGTGTGGACTGAAAAGGTTTATTTAATTTAGTTGGAAATTTATTCGAAAAATTTGATTTTTAGTGTTTTAAATAGGAGGAATTGAAATTTTGATATGAATTTAGATGAATTAATTTTTTAGATTGTTTTTTTAGGGATATGGACTTTATAAAGGGAACGAAATGCTTGGGAGAGAGATAAATGTATAAACTTTTTTTTTTAAGTTATAAAACACTGTAAAGTAAAATAATGTGCATGATAGAGAGGTAAATTTAAAGGAGAATTAGGTTATACTTCAATAAAAAAACAAGAGATGGGTCAAATACTATATTTCTCAAATCTGAAACTTAAATTTTCTTTCGAATCTCAAATGAAAATTTGTATCCTCAAGTCTTTAAAAATGTACAATTTAAGTTAAAAGCGAATTTATGGAAAAATTTAATTTAAAAAAAATGTTGTTTAAGTCTTGTTGCTAAAATGATATTTGGTTTGTCGTGTCTATTTAGTCATGATCAACAAAGAAAACGCTTTTTTTTAATAAATTAACTATGTTGATACAATCTTTTGTCCGTTTTTTTTTTCTCTCTACTCAACTACACAATTCTATATAATTCCTTTTACCAATAATTAGTTAAAATAATAGGTATATCTAGTCAAGGTTATCACGATTGTATCCGAGATACTTTTTTTTTTTAGATCTTTACAAATCTAGTTTCTCTCAAAAAGCATAGGATACGAAAGTTTCGAGAGATCAAGGTTTCGAGCATCGCATCCTGAAAATAATATTTTCTTTTAATTTATTCACACTTCCATCTTCTTAGCACTTTGAAAGTTACACATGATTTTAAATTTTATGAACTACTTCTTTTTCATTTTAAGAAAGACTTAAAAAACACAAACAATAATAAATCTAATGGATTATATAGCCAAGCTATTATAGTTGTTAATTATGGCAATAGCCGCATCTAAATATCAAATTCTTTAAATTTGAAAATATGCGTGAAGAAATATTTATAAAATATCTTTCTGTAAGAATTTTTTTTTTAGCAAGTTGCGCTGCACGTTTCACACTCTCCCCTTATGAGTTCCGATAGAATGAAACCTAGGTGGGGGGATTGGACGGTAACGATCGATTTTCTCTTAAGAGGCAAACATTACCTCTTTGTCCAGTGGCAGCAGTGTAAAGTGTGAACTGACTTCTTCTTTTCATTATAACAGCCATATTGTGTTCGTTTCTTTTGTATGTTTTTATCCACCTTTCTTGTACCTTCTTCCAAATATAGTGAAGAAATATTGAAATATGAGAGAATAATGAGCCTGGGCACGGTGTGACTCTTAGATAGCTCACTGGTTAGATAGAAAATTGTTGCACTAAGCCAAAGGTCTAGGGTTTGATTCCCGTGTTCAGGTGTCATTTTTTAAATCTTAATAATATATTAATAAATCTGCAGTTATGAATTTCAAAAGTTAAACTTTGATGTTCACTTTCAAAGATTCGTTCATTCTTGTTAACATTATCTAGCTCCTAATTATTAGGAGGGGCTTAGCGGGGATGATATCTTATGGACTTTGGTGGGGCTCAGAGAATCCAAGGGAGGGGGAGGGCTGGTTCTGTGAAAATTGAAAACAAATCCAAGTTGATTCGTGCAAAAAGTTTTAGTATAAAATAAGTTATTAGAAGGATGTATAAAAATGTGGACGTTAGGTCATAAAGAATATTCTAGCATCGACCATCAAATAATATGCGAATGCCGAAACAGATTAAAATCGAAAATTAGTCAGATTTTTGTGATGGAAATAACAAACGCATGGTCTCAAAAGTATTTGAAAATAATCGTGGTTCAACATTTCTCCCGGTAGGACGATTTGTCACTGATTGCAGCAGCATTTTGTTTGTGTGTGTGTTTTTTTGGGGTTGTTTTCAAAAATATAAAACTAATTGTCATCCATAAATATAAACATCTCTTATTTTATATAAAACTAAACCCTCAATTTTTATAGGAAGACATTTTTCTGCAACCAACATTGATGGAAAGTTACAAAATTTTAGTATTCAAGAAATATGTCTTATTTGATTTATTAACTATAAAGTTCACATACAAAATTATCGACACCTTAAAATAATACTCCATTATGGATTACTGTGTATTTTCTCTTAACATGATAATCAGATGGAAAATAGAATATAAATACAATTTGTGAATTTTTTTATTTTTGCCACTGTGGCAATATGAGTTTCAAGTTTTTTTAAAGAACAAACGAGGCTTCCTATGAAAATCAGACTTTCGATAAATCTGTTCTACTTAATTACAATAAATTTTGTTTTTAACTCTGTTTTGTTTCTGAAATATTTTTACATTAAAACCCCATTAGACCGAACCCCGGTAGTCTGAAATTCCTGATAATCCAAACATAATACTTACGGGGAAAAAAATTTTAATTCAAATTAAATATATTTAATTGTTTAACAAGCTCAGAGTTAAAAAGAGAATTGTAATAAACAGCGATATCTGATAATAAATGTTTAATATTTACATGTTGTAGTCAACACAATGTGTTTTCCTGTAACTAACAATAATTACAGAACATATCAGGTGATATACATCAGTTAAATAAACGAACATTTGATTAAATGCATTCAACTGTGATTTAAAACTTGTGAAAATACTGTATCTCTGTATTCTCCCGGTTAATTCGAACAAGCTTCGGTCACCATTAGTTAGGATTAGCGAGCTGCTAGTGTGTTAAACATCTATTTATTTGGAATATTTATTTAACTATGTTCTATTGAGTCCCCATTTTGTAATTTTATTTGATATAATAAATTTGAATTTGTTCAAAGTTTTACATAATTGATTTTTGTTTATTTTAATTTTAATTTAAATGTTCACCAATGTGTCTATTCTAACATTACCAAGCAAATATAAGATACTTCATTCCTTTGTAAATATATTAATTATATTAATAAAATTATTTTGTATGTAATGATCATTTCACTATATCTACCGCACGCAGAGGGCTGAAATTTAAAAATTTTGAGCTGATTTTATTTTTTATTAAAAAGAACTGAGTCATTATAAATAAAATGAGATTTTTTTTTCTGTCTGTTTGAAGCAAAAAAAAAGGTGACCTGGTGGTCTACGGGGTAAGCTGTCAGACTTCTGTGCTGGGGTCCGGGGTTCGATCCTCGGTCCCGGCACAGATTTATCTTATTGCCAAACCCTTCCTTCACCTCTGACAAGACGTGTATTAATCACAACTTGTGAATGTGAGGAATGCCAGGCCTCCACCGTGGTTCGGATTCCACGTTAAACTGTAGGTCCTCCATTTCATCTCACAATCACCCTACCATTACACATTAGCGTAAGTGCGTATANGAGTCATTATAAATAAAATGAGATTTTTTTTTCTGTCTGTTTGAAGCAAAAAAAAAGGTGACCTGGTGGTCTACGGGGTAAGCTGTCAGACTTCTGTGCTGGGGTCCGGGGTTCGATCCTCGGTCCCGGCACAGATTTATCTTATTGCCAAACCCTTCCTTCACCTCTGACAAGACGTGTATTAATCACAACTTGTGAATGTGAGGAATGCCAGGCCTCCACCGTGGTTCGGATTCCACGTTAAACTGTAGGTCCTCCATTTCATCTCACAATCACCCTACCATTACACATTAGCGTGAGTGGGTATAACCCGAACGGGTAGTAAGACGCGGTGCTAATAATAATAATATTGAAGCAAAAAAAAAGTGTTCTACTAGTGTTAGATAAAATGTTAAATATGAGGTTTACCTGCTTTGATGGTGTATAACTCGCTATTCTCGCAAAAGTCTTGACTGCCGATGATGGGGAGATCGAGGTTCGAATTTCGGTTGAGTGTACTGATGTCTTATCCGAAATGGTTTTCTCACTTTCCTTCCACGCAAATGCTAGTACAGATCCTCTGAATATAACCTTCCCTATTCCTAATCAATTAGTGTAATTAGTACATAAGCGTATAACCCGAAAGGGTAGTAAAACACGGTGATAAAAAATATAGACCCCCCCACCGAGATTCGAACTCTGATCTTCCGATCAAAGGCGAACTAGGCTAGACTAGGGCTGGGTATGTAGTATTAGATGTACTGTCCTAGGTTAAGTTAGTTTGTAAGTCTTGCTATCCAATTAGTAAATATCTAGGAGCTAGTGCTGGGTGTGTAGTATTAGACGTATTGTCATAGTTTTAATTAGTTTGTAAGTCCTGTTATTCAATCAGTAAATATCTAGGGTAGAATGTAAAGTAATAGTTGGTAAATTTAGTTTCAACCCTAACGCCTGAAAGTACCGCTATCCCGCTCAACTTACATGTCGGAGGTGTAGTTTCACTATTCAGGCGCGAAGGACGGCAGATCTTTTCTCATCTCCTTAATAAAAACAACTGTGATGTCGTAAATATTATTTATGACTTTTTTTTTAATACTTTAATCGTGGTTTTATTAGGTGTTTGAGATGTTTGTAATATTTATTATGACATTAATTAGGCTCTAAAGAACATTAAATCAAGCTTGTGTGACAAATTAGTTATCAACTAAACAATCTCTATATTGATTTTGATACGTAACGCGATTATTTCTATGACGATTCCTTTATTTATGATTTTGTTTAAATAAAATAATTTACTTTGAGGATTATCGTATTTAAGTTTTACCCATTTTTACTAACGAAGCCTTATAGACACTTTGTAAGACGGTTACCGATGTCATAAAAAAGGAATTGAGGTTTCTTTTAATAAAAAAAACAACCTGTGTTGTAGATTTTTTACAAAACTCCCAAAAACATCTTTAAGTCGGGACGGAAGGGGACGCGAGAAAAGGCCACTGTTTTTGCAGTTTTTTATGGCAAAACTTTTTTTTTGTGCCAAAATAAATCAAATATTGCTCCAGTACAGAGAGGTTAATTTTTGCTTCACGCGTTGATATCAACAGTTGTTGAATATATATCATAGGCATTGTGGACTTTGAACAGAACTTTTAAAATGAAGAGAAAAATGTATTAGTAACAACAGGGCCGCTTTCAGTAGGCGTGAGATCCTGGGAATATGCCCCCTACCCCCACCATTCCCCCAAATTAACAAACTCAATTTTTATTTAATTTTAGTACAGTCATGTTCACCTATATACCAATATAAGATATCAGGAAATGTCCTAAAAGGTAAATACATATGTAATAATTAACGCTAGAAGCCGTGTTTTCATACATATAAGGGTTGATTTCTCCACAACCCCTTGGTTCTATTTTCTTCCCCCAACAAACTTGATCTGTATAAAGGTACAAAGAACAACTGTGCCAAGTTTGAATTAAATCGGTTTGCTCGTTCAAAAGTTATAGTGGGACACATCTCCCACAGACTGTCAAAAAAAAAATCAGTGGAGTTAAAAAAAAGAACTCGTTTCACTCGTTCAAAAATAGGAAAATCACCCGCTCCAGTGGCCGCGAGGTCTAACGCGCTATTCTCGCGGTAGACTAGACTGCCGATGGCGAAAGAGATCAAGGTTCGAATCTTGTTCGGGTGTACTGAGGGTGGTTATTCCCAAGATGGTATTTCACTCTCTATATCTACGTAAATGCGGGTACACTCCCCCCAACTATAACCTTCCTAATCCCCTAAAATCGTTATCGTAGTTAGTACATAGGCGAATAGTCTGAACGGGTAGTAAGACTCGGTGTTATATCGTCTAATCACGTGGGCCTTGTGTGATCACACGTTTTAGACACCCCTAATCAAGGTCGTAGTCAGGAGGGTTTGGGGGGTTCAACCCCCCCACCCCCACCCGTAATTTTATTAACAAAATATATATGCCTTTATTTGTGGCTCAAACAATATCAAAATTAAGATACAAGTACAGATTAGAGGGTTGTGTTACCATAAAATAAACACTTCAGATAGCTTCTAGAGGTGTTTATCATTAAGAATTATTTCCTAGCCTCCAGCAATCGGGAGATGTGCCCCACTAAACCCCCCTAAAATTATTGGCCGGCTACGGCCTTGCCCATAATTACGACCTTGGCCGGTCAAATTTCACAATCCTCACGACAGATTTTCAACGACTATTGATATTATGTGTAGAAAATTAAACTCTACTGGAGAAATATTTGATATTTTAGTTTACCAAAACAAATTTAGTTTGTTATAAAAAAAACTGCATAAATACGTTTCTTGACTCTTAATTCTTAACATCCCACCTTATTTCCTTTCCGGACTTAACAGTACAAGTCATAGACAAGGGATAAGACGTATATAAACGCCACTGTAATGTTAGCACGTCGAACCACATCGCTAGCGCTCGCGGTGTTAGTGCCGCGAACTAAAAGATTAGAGGTGACCTGGTGGTCTAGAGGTAAGGTGCCAGACTTCTGTGCTGAGGGTTTGGGGTTCAATCCTCGGTCCCGACACAGATTTATCTGATTTCCGAACCTCCTTCCTTCACCTCTAACAAGACGTATTAATCACAACTTGTGAATGTGAGGAATGCCAGGCCTCCATCGTGGTTCGGATTCCACGTTAAACTGTAGGTCCTCCATTTCAATCTCTCAATCACCCTACCATTGCACATTAGCGTAAGTGCGTACAATCCGAACGGGTAGTAAGACGCGGTGCTAACAATAATAATAATAATAACTAAAAGATTAGAAGTGGGACATTACACTTGGAACACAATGCAATTTCTATTGCGGAATGTTAATTAATCAAATATTATATCCAATTCAATCAAATGTAACTAAATCCATTATTTTATAAACAAACTACGTTATAAAATGTAAAATCTAGAAAATCTAGCTGAACCCCTTCATTAAAACAAACGACAATAATTGCTAACAAACCCGCCTCGGTGGCGTAGTTGGCTAACGTGCTAGTCGTGTTGAGTCAGACCACCGAGGACGGGGAGATCGAGGTTCGAATCTCTGTCGGGTGAACTGGGGGTGGTTTTTCCTAAATGGTTTTTCACTCTCCCTCCACGCAAATGCGGGTTCACTTCCTCTAAAAAATTCAACCTTCCCATTTTCCTAATCCTTAATGTGTATTTTAGTACTTAAGCGTATAACCCGAACGGGTAGTAAGACGCGGTGCTAAAAAAAAAAATTGCTAACAAAACAGTAATGGCGAATTTTACACAGACTTCACACTTTATTGTCTATGGACTTCACGTCCACGCATGCGCATTCCTCTGTGACGTCATTGCAAGCTGCTCCTAGCGATAGTGCCCCAAACTAGTTTATAAAGGATCAGATAGTCCTATAAGAGCACCCACCTAATTCTAACGGTACTTGTTTAGTATGTCAGTCTGCGACTGCGCAGTAATTGCTAGAAAGTGGTGACCTTGAACCTCCATGCTGTGTTCACAGATAATAATTATAGAGGATCTTGATTATAGTGATCTGTGGCCAAGGACTATTATTACAAAATGAAGATACGGGTCACCTGGTTCTGTAAAAAAAAACATGTTCACACGATCGAACATTTCAATGAGACATGATCCATTTGACCTTGATTCACTATCGCCGCACGAGCGAACAGCAAAACTGTAACATCCGCATTGGTGGCCGCGCGGTCTAAGGCGTTACATTTTTTTTATAATTTATTTTTGTTCGTTACAGAGCTATACGCGTATTAACGAACTACGCTAATGTGTTAGAGATTAAGAAGGTTTGTAAATCTAAAGGAAGTGTACCCGCATTTGCGTGGAGGGAGATTGGAAGATATTTTAAGAAAATAAACTTCGTACCAGGATTTGAACCCGGATCTACCCGTCACCAGCAGTCAAGTTTCTTGTGAGAGAATGATGCCTTAGACCGTTCGACCACACAAGCGAGACTCTAGACCAGTGGTCACCAAATGGCTGACCGCGGTTCGCATCCGGATTGCAGAGACATTTTTAAGGACCTTGACGATATAGCGATAAGCAGAAGAAATGATGCTATTTCCCTGGTGGGCGGGTAGTAGACATGGGAAGCTAGCAATAATAAATAAGTAAAATAACTAAAAGGAAAGAAAATCACGTAGTATACTACTATAAAGCCACATGGCTGACTCAATCACTCACTCACTTACTGATATTAATGTTTACCCACTTCCAGATGAGATAGCCTGTAACCGACGGGAAAATTTTAATTTTTAACCCCGGAAAAAATTCAAAACGGGGGAGCAACTTTAAAGTCGGTGCGGACCTTTCTTTGGAGGTCTCTTGTGGCTAAACGGTAAGACCTATCAAAAAACTGATTGCACCAACAGCCACGGATTTGGCAAGATCCACAAGTTTGGTCCTATTACTTTTTGTCGTATCTCCACCGGTTATACCTTAGATATAGCCAGATTTTTTTTATTTTAGGTAGATTTTGCACATTTTCCACACTTTTTATAATTTTCTAACACATGGGACAGCTAGAATCATAAAATTTGGTAGGCATATTGGCACATCCAATTTCCATGAGCGTGCCAAATTTGATGATTCTAGCTGCCCTATAGGTATGGAGAAACTAAAATAATGTGTGAAAAATGCAATACAATACCGGTAACTTTAAGTTGTTACGTTCAAAACAACGCTGGAATTACATTAATTTGCAGCCACTTGTAAAGAATCGCCGGGCCGTGGAAGTATGTTTAGTTTTCAAAACAGACGTCCATCAAAAATAATTGGAGACCCCTGCGAAAGACTCTTATTACCCTTTGTTGACCTTTACGAGTAATTCGAGGAGGAATTTGGGGGTTATAGAGTCGTGGTCAGGTGTTTTAAGGTTATATTTCTTATGTGAGGCTCTCCTCTCCAAGCTCCACGCTGATGTAGGTGCACTTCTTTCAATTCCCTAGCCCCTATTTTAATACGATAATAGTCCATGTGCTAAAACGTACTGATTAAAAATTAAACTATTTATATCGTATCATATACACTAGCTTTATACTGACAGTGCTCAATACGCACGTCTTGGCGTATGAACTATTTAAAGTAGGTGTACTGCCCAGCTAACATTTCACTCAGAAATAATGTGAACTATGAGGAAAAGAAATATCACATCAAGTTACCAGCTCACCGACTGCAGCGCCATTTAGGTATGCTAACATTGTTTGTGGAGAGAATATGAACTAAGAGTGAATTAAAGAACACCTCAAGTTATAGGTCATAGACTGCAGCGCCATTTAGCTATGTTAACATTGTGTGTGGAGAGAATATGAACTAAGAGCAAAAGAAAGAACACCTCAAGTTATAGGTCATAGACTGCAGCGCCATTTAGCTATGTTAACATTGTTTGTGGAGAGACTATGAACTAAGAGCGAAAGAAAGAACACCTCAAGTCATAGGTCATAGACTGCAGCGCCATTTAGGTATGCTAACATTGTGTGTGGAGAGAATATGAACTAAGAGTGAAAGAAAGAACACCTCAAGTCATAGGTCATAGACTGCAGCGCCATTAAAGGTATGCTAACATTGTTTGTGGAGAGAATATGGACTAAGAGTGAAAGAAAGAACACCTCAAGTTATAGGTCATAGACTGCAGCGCCAGGTAGGTATGCTAACATTATGTGTGGAGAGAATGTGAACTAAGAACGAAAGAAAGAACACGTCAAGTCACTAACTCACAGACTGTATCGTTGTTTACAAGGCTGTTATTCTTCTTTTTCTTTTGTTTTACGAAGTGTCAATCATTTCAAATACTCGCTAAGCATTCCGCGTTATCGGATTACTTAACACCTCCTTGTATCTTATGTAACCCTGGTAATTCTTGTAGCGCCTGGCATTTAATTAAATAATGAACCACCCACTTTGGTGACCGCTTGGTCTATCTCTCGTAGTAGACTATACCGCCGATGATGGGGAGATTGAGTGAGGTTCGAATCTCGGTCGGGTGTATTGAGGGTGATTTATTCCAAAATAGTTTTCCACTCCCCCCCTACACGGAAGTTCTGGTATAATTCCTCTAAATATAGCCTTTCTAATCCCAAATACAATTAGCATAGTTAGTATATATAAACTATAGCTCGAACGGTTAGTAAGACGCGGTGATTTAAAAAAAAATTCTTGAGCTAAGGAGGTTGCTTACCAGTGGCGTCACGGCCGGTCAAGATAAGATTTCCCGTATTTATGAATTAACGTTTTACTCAGAGAATTTTAAAGATATAATATTGAAATAAAGACTATAAATATTATTAAATAATTATTAAAATAGTCTTACATCGTTATAAAATTATTATTTTTTTATCTTATTTGATTAATTAATTTTAGCACCACGTCTTACTACACATTCGGGTTATACGCTTAAGTACTAATTACACTAATGGATTGGGAATTGGGAAGGTTGAATTTTGAGGAAGTGAATCCGCATTTGCGTGGAGGGAGAGAGGGAAAAACCATTTAGGAAACCCCCCCCCCA